>CM042140.1:144713144-144883472 GCA_023376005.1 Doryteuthis pealeii
AGTTAAAAAAAGATGTTACCTTGATTTTCAGATTGATTTGTTTCCTCTTCTTCATTTTCTAAACATTCAACAAATCCTTGTAATAATTCCCTGTGGGTCACCTGGAGAAGAAAGAAAGAAACTGATATCTGACCTATAATTTCAAATAAATACACAATCTTATAAATATGTATAATATCAGAATAATACACACATACATATATAGACACATATATACATACATATACAGGGGTTGGACAAAATAATGGAAACATTATTTTTCCATTATTTTGTCCAATCCCTGTATATATATTCTATAATATACTTAATATAATTGAAGAGCACATATAGACTTTATATATATATATATTATACATTGAGTATTATATACAATATATCTGACATATTTTCAAACAAATATAATCTTATAAATTTCATGAATTAAAGAATACAATATCCAACATTTTAGAAGAATCTAAATTTCATGAAGGTGATATTATTAATTGTTTCAAAATCAAAAAAATCTACACAAATATGAACAGTTTATTCATTCAACCAATTTGTACATAGTTTTCAACTTGGATATAATTACAGGAACTTTATAGACAAGGTATTAGATACTATTTGTCTGAATTTTGAGATGAGGCTTGATAATTTGTATCATTTGGACTATTATCCTCATCTTTATTGCTATATACACAATGTTGGTACCTGTTCATGGTTAATGGAATGAGAACACTCTACCCCTGTGGATTTAATAAAGGGTTCAATTTGGAGTTTTGTGAGGGCTCCTGTTTATGACATGAAGGCTCCTAAGTTCAAAGAGAAGTAACCTGAGTTTGATAAGAAACACCTAAAGTAGACCAGAAGGCACATTGTCTGAAACGTATATGACAAAGATGAGGACAATAGTCTGAATAATCCAAATAATACAAGGCATCAGATGTTCCAATTTTTCTATTTCAAACCCCCAAAATTTTAAACTGGAGGGGGGGGGGTATTCCATTCCAATCATTTACTGCTAAAGTGAGGGAGTATAATATTCCACATCAACACATTCATTCATAAAATATCAAAATACAATATCAATGGATTTGGTTTTGACAATTTATATAAACTAGCAACGAGACGGTTTAGCTCAATTGGTAAAGCACCCACCTAGGAATTGCAAGGTTCCTGGTTTGATAAAGATTCCTGACAACTCTGCACATGAGTAGCACAGATTTGGTAATCTGATCTGTGTGATAAAGTTAGGAGCTGATGGTAGGTGTGGCACTCAACCACAGAAAAAAAAAATCTCCCTGGTCTAGCACTAATGAAACAGGGATAGACTTCCTCGTGGTCTGGACGATACCAACAGTAGGCCACTCTGCCAACTTTTATATAAATTACAAATAATTACATCTGTCAGAGTCACAAGTTTTGTCTAAAGGTGAAAAATTACTCTCTCTTACACACACACACATATTCTATTTCTTTTTTAATTAAAATTCAAAACTTCTAATATTTACCTCATTTGTTGTAAAAAGTGCCACTAAATCTGATTGGACAGAAGCTGACCGACACACAAGAAACAAAATCTTCATTGTAGAAAGTGCATGTTCATATAAACGATCATTGTAAAGAACAAACCTGAAAGAAGAAATTTTATTTTTTGAATATTCAAAAATAAATAAATAATAAATAAAACACATAAAGCAAAAATTCCTAGTTTGAAATATGTACTTCATTAAAATTGATTAAAAAAAAAAAAAAAAAAAAAACAACTTATCCAATTTACATTCAAAAGCCACAATAGTTTTTCAATTAATCCAAACTGTTTTAAATGTTTCAATTATTTCATCTAATACTTTTTGTTTCATTCACCAAGATAATCTATGTAGGAATTGGTTATATATATTATATATATAAGACAAAGATTTAAAATACCAAAAAATGAATGAAGCATATTAATCTGATAAACTACAAATTCCATATCCCTCAAAAAAAAAAAAAAATAAATAAATAAAAAAATTGCTGGTATGAAATTCATAAATTATTTATACAGAACATTAACTATTATTATTTGTATCATCAAAATTGATTTTATTGCCAGCTAAGCATGTTTTTTTTTGTTAATGTGTAAAATGGAGCCTATTAAAAAATTTTTTTTTAATTAAATTTTTAAAATTGACTTGGCACAATCACCTAAAATAAAACTAAAAAGAAAGCATAGATAGAAAAATTAAAAAATGTTACATCATAAAAAAAAATTATATGATAACATAAAAAATATAAAAATTATATGATAACATTATAAAAATATTATATGATAAAAATATAAAAATATATAACATACTTAGCAATGTTGACTAAGTGGTCAGGTTTCCCGGTGGACGGATTTACACTCCGCAACAGCCGATCCATACAAACAACCACGGTTGAGGAACCAGATTCTCGAAGAGCAGCAAGGAATCCATCTTCTTTTTCCAACGTAATTTCAATTAAACGTAGACACAAGAGACATGCTTTTTCTAGCAAGGCTTTACCTTAAAAAGAAAAGAAAAATAAATGAAAAGAATAAAATTAAATCTGATTTGATTTGTTGAATATTTTGGAAACAGGTGCATCATTAAATATTATAAACTAAGAATTTGATGATATAAATACTTTTCTCCTGTTCTATTAGCTTTCAAAAGTCAGGTTGGTTGGATTTTATGGCATCTCAAACTTGGTTGGGTCATTTTATGCTGAAGATGTTTTGATTCCCAGGGCATGAAGACCCTCAGCCACCACCTTCTAGCACATATATAATAAAATGGGTTGGGGGTTGTCATATGAAAAAAAAATAGAGTGTTGCAGGTCATGGACTGTTCAGCCACCGGGATTCTGTCCTTAAGCATCATGTGTCACCACCCACAGTTAACGGGTGGCTCCATTGGGAGGATTTTACCCCTCTGCAGAAGTGCAGTCTGTGTATTCTAAAGCTCAGGCTTAAGTTGATGTTTCAGTAGAAAGAAAAGAAAAACAAAATCCTATTTATTTTGTTCTGAATTATTCTGAACTCTTAATGACAGTAGTGGATACTGTCATCAAGGGTTAAGAATAATTCAAAACAAAATAAATAGGATTTTGTTTTTCTTTTCTTTTTTTGTTTTTTTTTCCAAACAGAAATCAAAAAGTATCAATTTGTACAGAGTTCTCTAAATGTCTTAACATCATCACTTTATTATATAAGTTGCTCAGCTATGGAAATATATTCATTTGAATTTTTAAATAAAAAAATTTAAAAAGATACTTTTTTAAGATACATATGCATCTTAATCAATTTGAAATTTGCAATAATAATCAAAATTTAAAAAAAACAAGCAATTTTTAATTTTAAATCATCTTTGCTCTCTACATTGAGTTTTTCCAATAAAAAAACAAAAAAAACATTAACAAACCTGGGAATTCAATATGAGCAGCAAATTGTATAAGGGCATCATTCAATATTTGTAAAATCTAAAACAAAGAAAAAGTGATAAGTTTCCTCATGAATAAATTATCTTATAATTTCTCAAAGAAACAGAAAATGTATAAGTTGAGATTTAAAGAAATCTAACTCTCTTTAGGTTAATCCAATATTTTGGGCTGTACATTATTTTATAAAACACCTGAGATTTTAGATTTGTTGCCATTTTATGCCATGTCAACCCTCATTGGGTTATTTTATGCTAAAGATATTTTTATTTATTTTTGACAGTACTAAATTTTTTTAAACATATTTTCTTTTTATTTAACCCATAGATGAGACCCTAACAGGTACTACCACTCCAGGTCAGGGTGGAATTGGGAGTAATGGTGATGAAGGGGTACTCCATATTCACCAGAGCTTCAGAATTGGAATTTCACCATTATATAGAGTTTAATGTCATACCCAATACTCTAATACTTTCAGCCAGTGCCTTCTAACACATTTATATGATAAAAACGGTTGGGATTTGCCATAAGGGCAATAGAGTTGGGATAATCTATAGGTGCTAGGGCTTGACATGACCAGACGATTTATCAGAAGGGGTCTCTCTGACTGCCCGTCTAGCAAGATATTTTAGACTCAGTGGAAACACATCAAATAATAATAATAATAAAACGTGTAACAACCTTAATAAAATAAAAATTTAATGGAACATAAAATAACTTTAAACAATAATGTCTTCATCTTGGAATGAATTTGAATCTATTTTGGGTTCAATTGGTGAATCATATGAGCTCAGGCACATGGTACCTTGAGGACCAAGGAAAAACATTATTTCAAATATAAATTTTAAAATGCAAACATCAGTAATGGATCAGAACTTATAAAACACTATGAAAATTTCAAAGATTAGTCTTTATAGTTATAAAAATAATTCTGGTTAAATTTAAAAAAAAAAAAAAAACTATAAAGATTTCTTCATAAAGATATTAAATGTAAGTTAAAACATACACAATTGATTCTATCAAATAATCTTGAGAAGATATTTTCATAGAATTTACTATTCATGTTAACTGAATAATTTAATAATTATACAAAATTTAAAAAAA
Source organism: Doryteuthis pealeii (assembly GCA_023376005.1). NCBI lineage: Eukaryota > Metazoa > Mollusca > Cephalopoda > Myopsida > Loliginidae > Doryteuthis > Doryteuthis pealeii. The sequence continues at coordinate 144,717,669 of CM042140.1, forward strand.
TAGCAATAATAATGCTGTGTTTCCCTGAAAATAAATTATATTAATTTTCACTTTGAAATATAACACTAGGTCTTATTTTCAGGGAATGTTGAGCGTTTGCATCGCAGCGTGTGATTGTGAAGAATGCTTATTTCTTTTATCTATCTGCTGCTCTCAACTAAGGCTTATATTAAAATCATCCTGAAAAATCTCACTAGGTTTTATTTTTGGGGAAACACAGTATTCCTTTGACATTTAAATGTAAATCCTGAATATCCTCAAAACACATATTTACTACATCTATATATATATTTTTTTTTTCTTTCTAAATTTGAAATTTTAATAGCTTGAAAAATTTATCAAAATAGTTCATGATGTAATTTTCAAAATTAACTTTAGTGACTTTAGCAAAATTATCTAAAATGAAAATAAAAACTAAAAAAATTTACCAAACGCAAAAGTCCTGAGTCATTAAGCATGAGAATCATTAATGTGTGTCCTGGAGGTTTGCTGGCCATAAAACTGCCATCTCCTTGAGCAAGTTGAGTATCACCAACAAAATGGTTGGCCTGAATTTTATGCTCACACAGTATCTTGTATAAGATTTCCAAGGCTCCAATAGCTACTTGCCACTGAAATAAAAATACACATAACTTGAAGTGCTATATACAAAAATGATTTAAAATGTTAATTTAAAATTTGAAAAATTGTTAAAAATGAAAGCGAGAATAAAGAGAAATTGAACAGAAAAATTTAAATAATTATGATATTTGGGACTGTTGTCCTCATCATAATTATCTATATTAAGCCTCATTTCATAAATACATATATATAGAAAAATTTGAATTCTGATTAATTTATTACCTTTTCTGCCGGTTTTTTATACGCTCTTGACAAGCATTTAAGCAATAAAGAGTCAATAATAAAGTCCAAATAAGGTCCAAATCCTGGAGTTCTGTATCCAGCTCCTAAACTTTGTGGAATTGAACTGTTAATCAAAGTATTGATCATAGTGAGGAAAGCACGAGATAAAACATATTCTTCATTTCTACTTTCTACTTCTTCCAATTCAACCTAAAATAGAAAAGAAATAACACATCAATAACTCACAAGACAATAACTATATATTATTTGGATACTATTGTCTTCATCTTTATTGTTGTCTACATAACGTTGCAGATAATAAAGACGAGGATAATAGTCCAAATAATCCAAATTATCAAACTTTGTCTAAAAAAAATTCAGAGAAATAGACAATAACTAGTTTTAACAATTTCACACAAACATGCTATTGCAGATTTCAATGATAGATAAAGGGTTAAAGCAGTATATAAAGATTCATAGATAAAAATTCATATCAAATAGCCATCAAAAATATATTTGCATCTGCTACGGGTTATTGCTATTTACGATCTGACGCCAAGAACAAAGTTGTGGACAACAGAGAAACAAATTGACTTATGTCTATTATAAAGAAAATATCATCTTACTTGTATTCCTCCAATTTGTTGGTGTCTAACAGAACTTGAGGCAGTAACAACAATCTACAATAAAAACAGAAAAAATGGTTATGTTTTATTCATAAGAAATATATATATCTACAAGGGGGAGTGGAAAAATTCATATGATGACATCTTATCTGCTGTTGATGGCTTTTTCTTTTCTTTTTTTTACCAATGGGATTCAAGCACTGCAACATGATGGAAGAAGTATGTAAACTGCAAGGGGGACTATATTGAAAAATACAGATCATTTGATCACAGTCAATGAGAGTATTTTGGTCAGCCTATGAACTTTTCCACTGACCCTCATATATATGAAGCATTGTTTAGATCTTTTCTGTCCACTAAGGACGATGGTGTGGTGTCAAAAGAAAAAAATAATTATCTGCGCAAGTGAAGCATTATAATTGATAAAAATAGAGAAAATAAAGGAACAATATTAAATATTGTCTGGGCTTGAAAAAAAATGAAAAGTATACGGATTTTGAAAGTTATTGATAATGAATAGATTGGTCACCATAAAAATACAAAGTTCATATTGTAAATTTTCCATTTGAAGGATTGTATTTTTTAACTATGTGACAGACAGAAAATGCAAAACGGTTTTCATGGTTAAGAAGAAAAAAAAGTCTTCAGAGTAGAGGATTTTCACATTCATTGATTTTCATCTATATATTAATATTTGTGTTCCTATTTTATACAACATTTATAATCTTGCAACACCCTGTAGTTAAAAATGAGATTGTTCAAATCATACAAAATGAAATTTTAAAATGTAAATCCTGATTATCTGGTGTTGCTTATCCACTGAATTTTTATGAGTCTTGTTACCTTAGCTAAATAATGGATCATTCCATTTTTTATTATAAAGGGGGGAAAAAGGATATTGCTCCACAGAAAAAAAAAATAAAAACAGAAAGAAAGAATAGGAGAAGATAGAGAGGGGGTGAGTGTGTGGAAGTGATCATGCTAATCTGTTTCAATCAAACATAACAAAGAGAAGGAAAGAAAGAAAGAAAAAAAAGAGTGAGAGAGTTAAATAAAAATTATTATACTTCTTACATATTGAACTGTGGTATATCCACAGGTCCTGCTAATAAATTATAATCAAAACATTACACATAAGTTTTTTATAAAGTTAAATGTTTTGGATGTATAATCAAAATACAAAATTTACATGAACAGTAATATGAATCAATATAAGCTGGGGATGAATATTTGTGAAAATTTAAAGTATTTATTTTGTTTTTAGTATATAATATTGTAATTGATATTTTTACCTGTGATGCTTCAAGACTCTGCCAAAAACTAGCAGCAATTTCTGGACTTTTCCCAAGAGCAGCAAGAGTAAGTAATATTTGAGCTTTTAATCCAGCTGGAATACTACAACCAGCCAAACCAAATAATACAGTTGTTGGCATCCATTGTTGATTTTCATAAATTGCAATACGACATTCTTTGTTCTAAAATAGAAAGAAAAAAAAAAAGAAAAATAAAGAAACAATCATCAGAAATAATAAACAATTGATAAAAATTCTTAATACAATTTTTTTTTTTTTTTAATAGGAAAAAAAATCAAAAATAAATAAAAATACAACCAGCTTTTTTGTATAATAATGATCACTAAAATTATACAAAGAAACAAAGAGAAGTGTCCAATGATGTTAACATAAAGAAAAGTTGGCAGAGTGGCCTATTGTTGGTATTCGACAAACAGCGAGGGAGTCTATCCCCTTTTCACTAGCGCTAGATCAGGGAGATTTTTTTTACTGAGGTGGAGTGCCACATCTACCGTCAGCTCCCCACTTTACCACACAGAGCAGATTACCCAATCTGTGCTACTCATTCACTGAGTTGGCAGGGACTGGAATCTTTCAATTATTAGGTGGCTGCTCTTGTCAACTGTGAGATGAGGCCTTCTTCAAGTTAAAAATGTCCAGCATTTGTAAATCTCAAAAGTAAATAAATCAGTACACCAGGCACTTTTGGTAGCTGTGGAAGAGGATGAAATCTTCACAACAAAAATGTTGGCCAAAGACTTCAATGTAGACCATTTGACCATCGTTTATCATCTCAAAAGCTCAGAAAAGTATGAAAATTGACTAAGTGAGTCCCCCATTCACCCGGCCATACTTTGATAACAACAAAACTAAATGTGTCCGAATTTCTACTGATTTGGTGCAATAATTATACACCAACCAAATATTTTAAAATATTTCTATGATTTAATTAATTTAATTATTGACTGTTTTATTTCATTTTACAAATGTGGCTTTCAACTTGATTCAGTTTATTTGTTCTGACAAGCATTGGTTGACTGGTTGGTTTTATGGCATGTCAACTCTTGTTGGGTTATTTGATGCCAAAAGTCTTTATTTTAATTTTTTTTAACAACCAGTTAATATAAGAGTAAGCATGATTAGTTGGTTAGGTTTTAATGCAAGTCAACCCTTATAGGGTTATCTAATGCCAAAGTTAGTCCCCCTCCCCATCAGTCTGAGGAAGCAGATTAATATTGGTGGAAATAAATTTATAACCGTTAACATGGCCGGTATTTAAGCCTTTTCTTTGATTGAGATATATATATATATATATATATATATATATATATGCTATTTTGGAAAAGGTGACTTACCGGTGAAGATGGTCACAATGGTTAGTTGATGCAAAATTCAGAAAGGTAAGATACGATATAACAAATAAAAAGTGCTCAATACACTAATATGTGTAATCAACTGCAATTAATCAATATCTTGATTAATCCCGTGGATTTAACCCTGAAGATCCTTATGGTGAAACTCGAGTAGGTTATTACTCGTACCTGTATTACAATATATATATAAGTGAGAAAAATGGAAATGAATCTGACAGATATGTTGAAAGATTAATTGGAAGAAAAATACATATTTTGGTATGGGTGAAATCAATATTTGTTATTTGTCAACATGTTTCGATCAAAATTCATTTACTCTGTCCTGAAGATGATCCCTTGTTTGCATGCCTGATATTTTGTTTCCATTATTTTATTTTATATTCTAAATAAAATTATTTAATTAAATGAAAAAAAAAAAAAAAAAATTGTTCTCCTTACCTGATTTGCAATACACTCAGTCAATTGTAAAACTGCAATAAGAGCTTCTTGTTCTTGTGGAGTGATTCCACCATAGGCATGATGTCCTCCAAATGTTTGGGATGGTACTTCTCGTCTCAGGTTAGTGTAGTATTGATTTAACGACATAAAAATATGATCCCAAGATACCATATGTGCTGAGCTGCCTGTAGTAATAAAAAATATAATCTTATTATAATGGAGATTCACTGTATGTCTGTCAGTAACCAAAACTACATCACTGCTTATGCCACAATACCCTCAGGAATTGCATAAGTTTATCAATGAGTATTTAATTCATAGTTAAAATCATTAATACATAGAATAGATATTATTCATTAATGATGTCCCTAAAAAATCTGAGTTAAATTTGCCCCAAAACTGCCCATATTATTAATGCGTTTAAAATTCTGTAATGTGTCTAAGAAATAAGAGATTTACATAAAATGTGTGTTATAGACTTAGAAATAAAGGTTTACATAATATATGATGTGGTTAATTTGCATACTGGTTTTAACAAAACCAGGTTTAATAAATAATTACTTGGTGTTATTGATCTTTAATTTTAATGTTTTATTCTCCAACATATTAAAATCAATCCTATGAATGATTTTATATAGAAACCAATTAAAATATAATCAAAATAAGTGCAATCTTTTTGTGTGTGTTCTTATTTAATTTTGTTAATCTTTTTAATATATTTCATTACATTAAAACTTAAATACTTACGCCCAAAGGTGGGGCACATATTCTTTCTAGTTAAAAATAATGATTAACATATATTAGATTGAGATGATAAAATTGGGAGAAGAAATCCATATAAATTACCTGAATTCATGCCATTCATTTTGAGAAGACTAAAGCAATGCCAAGCACATTGAGGACTGTTAGCCAATCCAATTAATAATTGGATATAAGGAACATAAAGAGATGCAGGTAATAAATCACCTGCAAGACGGACAAATTTATAAAGAGCAACCTGGAAAAAAAAAAAAAAGGAAAAGAAAAACAAATGAAATTAATAAACATTATGTTTACAATATTTTTTTTGCATCATATAGAAATAATAATAGACTTAATGAAATGCAATTTAAATTTGTAATATTTGGATTATTTAGACTATTGTTTTCATCTTTATTGTTATCTGAACAACGTTTCAGTTGATGTGCCCATCGATATTCTTCAGGTGTTTCTTGTTGGACTCGGGAACCCTCCTCCTCGAACTTGGGAACTAACACTTTGAACTTGGAGGGCACATCGGCCGAAACTTTGTGCAAATAACAATAAAGATGAGGATTGTTATTTCATCTAAAAAATTCAGAGAAATAGAAATTTAAATTATTCTTCAGATAATTTTGACATTTTCCAGTGAAGTTAGAGGTAAAAAAATGAATTTCTATTATTTGGATTTTTTGGATTATTGTCCTCATTTTAATTGTTATAAACATGTTTCGGCAGATGTGCCCTCTAGCCTTCTTCAGGTACTTCTTGTTGAACTTGGGACCCTTCTCTGCGAAATTGGGTGCCCGCACAGAAGTTTGAACTGTTCTCTTTATTCAAACCACAAGGGTAGACTGTTCTCATTCCACTAACCAACACCGGGTACAAGTGTTAAACTATGTGAAGTATTCTATATTATCACCCTCGGCCAGGATTGAACCTTCAATCTACAGATGATTGTCACTTAGAACTGTATTAACTATATTATATCTGTTGCACCATGTGTCCAGAAAAACTCTGAATTCAAACCTGTTCAACTCCCTTAAGAGAGTGACCTTGTGTCAAATTCTACTCGGGTGGAGGGGTTGGTAAATATCTATATATTTATCTTTTCTGTTCACTTTGACTCTGTAAAATAATCAGGACTTGTCAACCATTGACCATTGTTTTCAATGTTCAAATAATCTAAGAATAAAAACACCAATCAACAAATGTAGAACAAATAGAAAATTAATCTAAGAAGTTATATATTTTTTTTTTGTTTTTGTTTACCTGACGCTGAGGTGGTCGATGATGTAAAGCACTTGTCCCTAAATGACTATCTGCAACTGTAGATTCTGCAGGACACCAATATTCAAGACCATACTCCAAATTAAGTTTATCCTGTCCATACAATTCAGCAAGCTAAAAAAAAAAAAAATATTTGAAAAATAAATCAATAGATTTAAAAAAAATAAAAAATAAAATAAAACAGAGAACTGAAATTTAAAAAAAATAATTTTAGAGGGGAAATGGGAATTTTAACAAGATAAACCATTTTGGTCCGTTTCTCATTGACTAGAAATGCTGAATTAACAATTTGTTAACTTGTAAAAATTTTGGTAAAACTTGCAAATCATACTCAAAATCCCGATATTACAGGGTGAACAAGAAAAAAAAAACAGAACCCAAATTATTTATTTATTTTCCCATTAAACTAATCCCAAACCCCAAGCCCCTAGTTAAAACTAACAGTTTTATTACAAAATTTGTGGGTTCCGTTTTTTCTGGGTCATGGGATTTTGAGTATGATTTGCAAGTTCAAAATTTCATAGGGCAAAAGACAGATTGGTGCCCGCCCCCTACAATTTAAGAATGTCTGCAAGTATAAATCTCAAGTCCTTTAATATCAACTCTGCCAGTTGGGAAAATTTGGCTCAGGACCACCTTTGGTGGCAGCAGGTACTTCGTAATGGGCTATTCATGTCTGAAGTCACTCAGGCGCAACACCATGAAGCAAAGAGGTCCAAGAAAAAGCAACAACAAATAGAGCACTAGCACACCAACATCTTCAAGACTGACCTTCACATGCAGCATCTGTGGTCAAACATTTGGCCTTCACAGTCACAGTGCTAGAATGTAACTCCAGGACACAAGAAATCTATGGTCTTCCAAGACTGCAATGCTGATGATGATGTTCTTTAACAAGATTCAAATGAGGAACAAATATTTTCAGTCATCATATGTTACAATCTGTGTGGCCATCTCTTGTGGCATAAAGTTTGATTCTTTATTGAAGTAGAAAGATGTAGTATCACTTTTAATCCATGTCCACTGATCTGTCCTTAAAGTAGGAGTTGTATCAGAGTTTATCCTGTCTTGAAGTAGAAAGTTGTATAATCCTTATCTGTTAATCTGTCTTTAAAATAAGAGTTGATCCTGTCTCAAAGTAGAGAGTTGTATAATCCTCGTCTATTGTTCTGTGCTTTCATCAAGTAATTTAGAACAATTTATCAACACCTTTAAATAGCAAATTAAATACATGTTTGGGAGTTTTTGATTGGCTGAATCAGCCACTGCTGTTTTGGGACCCTTTTGATAAATATCAACTTGTATTTCTATATATTAATACTCTTGTTCTTTAATCTTCCAACCGTTATCATCTTGCAACACCCTCTGGTTAAAAATGAGATCGTCCAAATCGTCCAAGATCAAATGCAAAAATGTAAAACTAGATCGTCTGGTGTTGTTTATCCACTGAATTCTTATGAGTGTCATCACTTCAGTTAAATAATGGACCATTCCGATTTTATTAGAAAGAAAGAAAAGGGGGTAAACAAAGTACATTCTACACAAACCATATAAGAGAGTAGGGTAAGTTAGAGAGAGAGTGAGCGTGTGGAAGTGATAAGGTTAATATGTTTCAATTAAACATAATGAAAAAAGAAAGAAAAAAAGTTAATTCAAGATTATCATACTTTATACACATTGAACACAGCAATAGCTCTTAAGTAAACATATCAAAACGTTGTGATAATTAAATTATCATACTATGGCATATCCACAGGTTCTGCTAGTAGAATTAATATTTGATTAACAAACTGTTTTATACACAAAGATCAACATCTTTCAGCATTCATCAATCATAGAATAAAATTATTAGAATATTAATATGCAAAATTAAATGGACTAATTTTTGTCCAATTAGTATTTTTTAAAATTAGATTAAAAAGAAAAAAAAAGAAAAAGAAAAAGAAAAAAATACATACAAGTTTAAGTAATTCTTCAAAATCTCTACTCAAACTGGAAGGTGGTTCTTTTCCATTCTGTAGATGAACCATAATGATGCGGGCTGCTTCATCACCAAGATTCCTCAATTCTGTTACCTGATAAATAAACACATTTTGGAGGTTGGTTAGACTTTATGGCACATCAACCCTTGTTGGGTTATTTTATGTCAAAGTTTTGTTTAATTTATTCAGAGTGGACCTGGGAGTAATGGTGATGAAGGGGTACTCCACATACCCCAGAGCTCCAAAATTGGAACTTCACCATTCTGGAAGAGATAAATAACTGAACCATTGGTGATCAAGAAAATCAATAGAGAGAAGACAAGATCAATAGAATCAATGGATGAGAAAATAAACAAATCTATAAAAGGAAATTCTGATGCAATAAGAATAGAATTAGTTATTCTGTTTTGTTACATCATTCACCGTGGATCAGTTGAGTTGTCTCCAACTAATGAATTTACCTATGGTGAATTCATGGATTTTTGGTTGGTTGATTGTTTTATAGTATTTCAACCTGGTTTGGTTTGGTTTGTTTTACGGCATATCAATCTCAGTAGGTCATTTAATGCCGATAAAGTTTTTAAATAAAATCATTCTAAATGAATATTCAATGTTTTTATAAACACATTTTTCTATTGAACCCATAGATGGGACCCTAAAAGGCACTACCACTCCAGGTCAGAGTGGACCAGGGAGCAATGGTGATGAAGGGGTGCTCCGACTGCCCGTCTAGCCTAAGTAAGGGTCTAAGTGGAGCGTTGCATGTCATGGTCTGCTCATCCACCAAGACTCCGTCCTTAAGCATCACGGGTCACCACTCATGGCCAACAGGTGGCCCCATTTGGGGGAGTCTTACCCATCTGCAGAGGTGAAGTCAGTGCATTCTAATGCCCCACCCGACAGGGTAGAACCCTTTTTGGGTCATTTAATGCTGAATCAAGTCATTTTGATATGTAGTTACTTACAGTACCTGCTGTTGATTAACAGCAAAGGAGTCTATCCCTTTTTTGCTAGTGCAAGACCAGGGAGATTGTTTTTTTCTTGAGGTGGAGTGTCACACCTAGCGTCTGCTCCCCACTTTACCACACAGATCAGATTATCTGTGCTAGTCATGTACTGAGTCAGCAGGGACTGGTATCAAATCTGGGACTTTGTCATTACTAGCGGATGCTCTACCAGCTGAGCTAAACCGTTCCCATAGACTTAGTAAACAGCACATGATTAAGCAAAAATAATTTTACTTGATCAAAATTATATTTTTCATCACTAACTTCATTTTATTATTATTATTAAAAGAAGTTAAAGTAGATTGATAATTATTAGAGTAAAACATGAAACAATAATAATTTACCTTAAGTGGCATATGTATAATGAAATCTGTCAAGAGTCCATGAAGACGGCCAACATAAAATTCCTAAAAAGGGAAAAAACAAACAAAAAAAAAAAACATTGAAATAATTGACATATTTTTAAAAAATGGAAAAAAAAAACCGAAAAAAACCTAACTATTTATATCATATATATTATAAATTATAAAATATTTATAACATATTTTTTAAAAATGGAAAAACACCACCAAGTCATAATAAATTAAGGAAGTTAATTACAAAGTTCTGCTAATGTTATGTAAAACACACACATATATATATATATATATATATATATATATATATAACAGGAGAAAATGAAATTTTTTTTTTTTTTAAAGTCCACAAAATGGGTTATGCTTTTAAAGAAAAGTTTTTAAGAATTACTTTATGTATATTATATATATATATATATATATTATATATATATATGCCTTAGATCATCAGAATGTGCTTGTATCTGTAAGCTGGCATTTTTAATAAATATAAAAAGGAATTGGCAAAACAACATCAATGAGATGGAAAAATCATATCATCTAGACCTGATATGTAATCATTATCCATTAAAAAAAATCAGATTTGGAGAGGCAAAAGTGCCGAAATAAATTTATTTCTGATGATCTAAGGTATTCATACATTTATTCATAATACTCCATATAAAATAATATGTACACAAATCTTTATATGTACATTTGAGTTCTCAATTTTGGTGAATCTAAACCAGCATTTATCAACCTTTTTACTCTTGTATAACCCTTAAAGTAAATTACAGGACTCAACAAACCAATGCACAAAAAAAAATTATATATCATATTTCTCATTTTATTTCCATCATAGTTCACGTGATAAATATCATAGTATATATTTTTGAATAACTGGTTTTAGAAAAAATTAATACTTCTTTGTCAAATTTTTGGTAATGCTAAATAAAATTCATATTGTTCGTTTATAATAATTCATCAGGGAGTTTTAATTCACACAAAAATCTTATTTCACTTGTTCTCACGGAATGCTTAGATGCCTTTTGCAGAACTTAAAGATTCCGAGGAACCCCCATTGAGAAACACTGATCTATACATATATAAAAGGCAGTTGGTTTGTATGTATGTATGCACAGATCAAAGTACAAAAATAAAACAATTAATGACAAAGTAAATATATATTCACACTAAATATCACTGGTTCTTGCTTTTTGTGCAGAAATTATGAAGATTTAATTCATATTCAAAGAGATTTAAAAATCAAAATACACATAGAAATAGCATTGGAATTCTACTTAAAAATGTCCAGTATTTGAAAATATCAAAAGTAAAAAAACAATATATTAGCCCCCCCCCCCACATCGCCCGTTTGTACCCGGTCAACACTGGGTAGCTGCTTCTAGTACATTAATAAATTACTACAAACCTCTTCAAAGAAATGTGGAGCTGCTATAACTGCAGTTCTGAGGAATGAAAACACTTTGTCTTTAATTGCAGAAAACACAATGTTTTCATCTTCTTCACAGAATTCATTTACTCCTAAAATAAATAAGAAAAAAGAAAAGTCATTCAATTTCATCATTATTTTAATAATATAATTAATAATATTATAATAAAGTAATAATTCATTAAGAAATATATTGTATTTCACCAACATAAAAGATGATATCTGCCCAACAACACAAAAAATTAAAAATTTGGATTTTTGGACAATTGTCATCTTTACTACACAACATTTCGGCTGATGTGCCTTCCGGCCTTCAGGTATTTCTTGTCGGACTCAGGAACATTCATGTCATAATCTGGAGTCTTCACGGAACTTTGAACTGAACCTGTTATTCAATCCATGGGGCAGACTGTTCTCACCCTGCCAACCATGACTGGGTACAAGTGTTAAGCTGTATTAAATATTCTATGTTACTATCGTCCTTGGCCAGGATTGAACCTGCAGCACAGAGATGACTGTCACTTAAAACTGTATTAGAACTGGTTGGCAAGGTAAGTGCAGTCTGCGCCTGTGGATTGAATAAAGGGTTCGGTTTCAAGTTCTGTGAAAGCTCCTGATTCAAGAAGGTTCCTGACTCCGACAAGAAACACGGAGGCACATCAGCTGAAATGTTGTGTAGATGACAATAAAGATGAGGCCAATAGTCTGAATAATACAAATTATCAAGCATCATCTAAAAAATGCAGAGAAAAAATAATCTTACAGACTGAAGTTACCTTTTTTCTTTAAACTTAATTTTTTTTAACCGTTTTTTTTTCTTAATCAATTTTGCAAGCCATACTAGGTGTGTCTTTCAACACAAGGAAATACAGAATATAAAGTCAATCAAATGAAAAACTTCAAAAGTTTATATTTACTTATGTAAATAAGTAAATGAGTGAGATGAATAAGACATGATGGACACTGGTGGAGAAGCAAGGATGAACTCATAAGCAACATCTTCCAATGGAAAAGCACATGGATATACCAATGTTGGCCATCTAGCAAAGACCTACATTGACCAGGTCTGCGCAGTTACTGGATGCTGTGCAGAGAACCTCCCAAAATCAATAAATGATAGGTACAGTTTTGATCGTCATGGATATCCGTGCTACTAGCGTGATATGATGATGATGAAAATAAATTAACATATTGCACTATAATTGTTTTGAAAAAAAGAGTGGATCAACTCTTTAGGATCAGTTTTTTTTTTGTTGAAAATTATAAGATATAAAATATACAGATTAAATTTCAAACTTGGCTGACAATTTAATTTGAGGTAAAAAAAAATTGTGATGATCATTATTCAACTCAAATTTGGTTGGTTGGTTGGATTTTTATGGCATGTCAATTCATTCAGTCATTTTATGACAAAGATATTTTGTTCCATTCATTCTTGACAGCTACTCAATTCATTTCTTTAACAAATTTTTTTAAAAACTCATTTTGTTCTATTTAACACATAGATGGGACCCTAACAGGTACCACCACTCTGGGTCTAGGAATAATGGTGATAATGGTGTACTCAACATTCCCCAGAGCTTTAGAACTGGAACCTCACCATCAGATAGAGTTTAACGTCATACCCAGGACGGGTCAGTTTTTGACTTAATTGCAAATTTTCGTAAAATTATTTAAAAATTTTTTTTTTTTTTTAATTCTCCAGCCGTATGTATCTTTTTTAATTTAATTCACTTTGCAAACTAACTTTGTTCCTGATCACAATTATCTACTCAGAGCTCAATGGGTGACCCAATTGATCACAATTCTTTCTAGTATGTACTATATTTAATAACTTACCTGGTGCACATGGATGTTGAGAGATGTATAATTGACGTAGACTCAAAGCCCAAGCAAAACAAGCCACAGCTTTAATCTCTGGATGACTCCATTGTTGGCCTGACACAAGGATTTGATGAATACTTCGAATGTATTTTTCATTATTAACCATTGGTAAATTTTGGATGATATCTAAAACAATAGAAGAATAATAAACAATTCAGATACAAAAATATTTAGGATATAGAAATTTAAAATTTCAAACATATACACTGATAGTAAAATTATAAAAATTTTAATGTTTTAATGTAATAAAATATTATATCAAATTAGAAAGACTAACAAAACTAAATAAGAAAGCATATAAAAATATACTTATTTTAATTTCATTTTGATTTTTATATAAATTATTAATTATTACATTCAAATAAAACAGCTTGGATGCTAGATATTCCCATCACTCCTGGCTTTCATTGCAAATTAGTAAGTAAAGAATAAATTTACAGTTATTTTTTTTTGCTAATGGATTTCTTTTAAGATTTATTGATGGGATTTTTGCTCATATCTAAATAAAACTAATATTTATTAAAATCAAATTTTTAAGATCGGTATAGAAATTAGCCTAGTCGTTAATATCAAACCACTATTTGGTTGTATATATAAATCAAATTACATCTCATTAGTATGAAGATAAAAGCATCAGTATAAATAGTATAAAACAATTTTATTAATAATTGAAATTTAAATAAAAATCATAGAGAATGTGATGCAAATAACTAAAGGAATAATTTTGGTTACAGACACACAATCTCCATTATAATAAGATAAACAATATTGTGAAGACAAAAATCCAAACATTCTGCATTTGTTGGAATTTTTTTTAAAAAGTTATATATGTAAAATAAATACTTATGAAGCAATTAAGTGAAATCTTTTATTAATCTTCATTACATCTATTTTCAGGTCATCCAATTGGTAATATTCAAATTTAAAGTAAAAGAAAAAAAAAAGAAATTTACATTTAATTAGAATTTATTTGTTAACAGACTCCATTATTATCAATAACACTCTTCCAACAACAAAGATCATAATTCCATTTTTGTATTTTTTTTTTTTTTTTTTTTAGTTTGGAGAAAAAGAAAATTTTCACCTCTTCCTTTGTTTTTATGAACCAATCCATTCTTAACATCCTGTTGAGAAATTCTCTAAGTTCAGAGCCCAATTCTTATAAGGATTTATCAATAAATGGCTAAAAATGGTCTTTTTCATTTAAAGTTACCTGTTATTTCCCTTAAATCAAAGACTTCTAAATATGTTTAATATTACATTTAAACAAAGGCTATAATTTGGGACGGATTAGGAAAATGAATGTGACTTCCGTCCAGGTGGAATAAGGTGGTATAGGATGTTAAGAGTTAAAAACTAACTCACATGGTTAGCAATCTGTTTTCAAAAAATCCTTACAATAGAGAAGCAAATTGAATAAAATTTTAAATCTTTTTTCTAATAAACGTATATCAACAAACCTTCTTTATCTTCATGTTCCAAAAGTCTGTTATCAAAACAATACAAAAGAGTAATAAGAAGACAAAGTGATGCTGGTTCTAATGTTCCATCAGGATTCCATTTACAATCCTCTCTTAAGAAACCAATCAAACGTAATGTATCAGCTTCATTCAAAGGTTGTTGGGCAGCCATAGAAAAAATGCACTCGGCTAAAGATAAACGTAATTCTTTGTACAAGTCAATCACCTGGAAAATAGAAAAAATTAGGTTTAATAAATAATAAAAATTGATTTTTATTTTGGTTGGTTGGATTTTATGGTATGTCAATCCTTGTTGAATCATTTGATGCTGAAGACATTTTGTTTAATCATTCTTGTATTTAACATCTTTTTTTAAAATTCAACTTAAAGAAAAAAAAGAATGTTTTTATTCTTTTGAAACCCATTTTTTCTATTTAACCCATAGATGGGTTACTCCCAGTTTCACCCTGACTCACCGTTTTTAAACAAATCTATATCAGACCTGTATATAAAGACATTGTTAATAAATAAGATGCTAATTAAGATTAAGTAATGATTATTTAATAACCATTGAGAATATAATGTAAATAACTAAGGGAATTGTGACTCAGTTTTGGTTACAGAGAGACACATAATCTCCATTATGATAAGAAGACTAGTAAAAGTATGTGCCCTATGGGTGCAAGTATTTAAGTTTTAATGTAATAAAATATTATATTAAATTAGAAAGACTAACAAAACAAAATAAGAACAAATATAAAAATATTACACTTATTTCAATGTTATTTTGATTTCTATATAAAATTATATATTAGATTGCTTTTAATACATTTGAGAATAATATGATAGTATTAGAAATCAATAACAGCAAATAACTATTTATTAAACCCAGTTTTGTTAAAATCATTATGCAAATTATTCCCACCATATAAGTAAGTAAAGTTGATGGAGTGGCCTATTGTCGGTATCAGCCAGACAGTGAGGAAGTCTATCCCCTTTTCACTAGTGCTAGACCAGGGAGATTGTTTTTGTTTTTTTCGTCTGAGTTGCAGTGCCACACCTACCATCAGCTCCCCACTTTACTGCACAGATCCCTGTGCTACTCATATGCTGAGTTGGCGAGAGCCAGTATTGAACCCGGAACCTTGTGGTTCTGAGCTGAATGCTCTATCGACTGAGCTAAGCCGGCCCTTAAATAATAACTATTTCATAATCATTGAGAATATTATTAAAATAACTGAAGAAATCATGATGTCAGTTACAGACAGATAGACACATAATCTAAATTATAATAAGATATATATTTAAAATGATAATATAATATTTCAAACCTGTTTTCTGTGTTTTGGTGGACCAAGTGCACGTTCCTTCTCAAGTTTTTCAACTTCTTTATCCAAATCCATATTTTTGACAAGATCTGAAAATATATATATTTTTTTTTATTTAATTACTGAAATTAACTCAAGTCAATATATTACAGTGAATGTCTTATCTCAAGTCAATATATTTACATTGGGAATAAAACAAATTAAAAAACAATTAGAATTCTCAAGATCAACAAAAAAATTATTCAAAAAGGAAAATGTAAATTAAATTAATATTTGATCATAGTTTAATTTGTTTCATAATTCAATATACTTTAAAATTATTTTAGAAAACATTTAAAACTACAAATTAAAAAATAGAAAAAATATTACCAATGCTACTGGCATTTTTATTCAATGATTTAACAAAAACTAAAAAAAAAAAACTAAAAAAAAAAAAAAAAAAAAAAAAAAAAAAAAACATTTATCTGAATTTTTAAGAGAAGGCTTGATAATTTATATTATTTGGATTTTTCGGACTGTTGTTCTCATCTTTATTGGTATATACACAATATTTTCGCCAATGGGCCTTCCGGCCTTCTTTAGGTGTTCCTTTTCAAACTTGGGAGCCTTCCTGTCATAATTGGGAGCCTTCATGAAACTTCGAACCAAACCCTTTATTCAATCCACCAGAGTAGACTGTTCTCATTCCATTAACCATGACCAGGTACAAATGTTAAGCTATATTAAGTATTCTATGTTATTATCGCCTGTGGTCAGGATTGAACCTGCAATGTAGAGATAATAGTCACTTAGAACTGTGTTAACTCAACCATTGAGCCAAGGGTCCAACTGAAGAAGGCTGGATGGTACATCGACTGAAACGTTGTGTATATAAATGAGGACAAGAGTCTGAAAAATTCACATAATACAAAAAAGTTACAAGTTACAAAGTTTAAATAAAAACATTTTTACCTAATATTTTTCCAACAAGTCCATCTTCAATAAGTTGATCAGTATAATTGGTGATAAGATTTGTAACTTCTTGGCTATTGCCCATAGTCCACATTCGTCCTTCACGAGCCTGTAAAAGGACATGGAGTGAGTTTACTAATGCTCTTTGACCATCATAGTATAAAAGAACTGCCACTAAACCACGTCCAAGTCCAGGGTAATTTGGTTGCTGATTTTGACCTGATTAAAAAATAAAAAATAAAAAATTAATATATTTCTTTTATTCATATCTCAAGTTACAGAATTCAAAATTTAAATGACAATTTTAAAAGAATTCACATAATTACAAATAAATAAAATTAGGGCAGGTTTAGTTCAGTCAGTAGAACATCCAACAAGGAACCACAAGGTTCTGGGTTCAATACTGGCCCTCGACAACTCAGCATATGAGTGGCACAGGGATCTGTGTAGTCAAGTGAAGAGCCATTAGATTGAGTGACATTTAATGACCTCAGTCTGACCCAGACTTCCTGCTGTGAGGAAATGATGGCAATAGATAGAGAAGGCTTATTTAGTCAGTCTGCAGCTGGATGCCATAATGTAAGAATGTACCCCAGTAGGGCACGTCATCCATGCCTGATTTAAGGTCTGGTGTTTAAGAATTAATAAAATGTGATTCACAAAAGTAAATGCCTTGATTCTGTTCCTTAAAAACAACAACGTTGGCATCTCTTAAGACACCAGAACAAGAAGTTAAGAGAAGAAAGCACCTGAAATAAGAGACCAGACTAGAGCCTGAAGAATTAGGAAGAAGCCATGAAGATTCACAACTAAGAAAGAAAAGTACAGATCACAAGAAAGATAAGAACTACTCGAGAAACAAAAGAAGTTACAGTTAGAAGAAATAATATAACGGATATCTCTCATAATACAAAATTAAGAAAGTGCTACTCAAAAAGTATACAAGTAAGAAGATTAAATAGGAAGACACAATCATGGGTGTCCCTTATAAGAGAATAGATATTAAGATGGGTGTCCTCCTCTTCCATATTACCCAGAAAGGGTATTTATATGTTATGATGTCTTCACTTATACAAAAACAAAATTCTTCACAGAATTAAATGAATATCTAAGAAAGAGAAAGTTTGACCTAATTTAAATTGAAATGGACCCAATTAAGATGTTGAGAAGCTACAGGCTAGCTGCTTCTGAAACTTAACATAAAAATATTTCATACTCTCTTTACTCTCATAGAGAAACTAACATATATAATGAGGAGGTAATCAAGATATAGAGAGGGGGGAAGTGACAGGCAGAATGTGAAGTAAGAGGCAGGTCAGTTTTTGACTAATTAGAACCAATCAAAATGGATTTTTTTCTAACATAACTCAATCGTAGACCTAAGGAATATTTTGATATGAATTTTGTGTAATTAAACTAAATAGGAAAAAAGCCTTTAGCAAATAATCATTGATTCAGCTTTAGTATAATATATATATATATATATATATATATCGTAAGACATGTGTTATTGAATACCACGGAGTATTCTTTTTTCATTTTTTGTATGGATATTTTTTCCAGTCTTCTGGCTATCCTTCTTGAATCTGGATCGAGTTGATTCATCATATTTTCATACTTATTTCCCGAGCGCTTTCGACTGTTGCTCCAGTCGTATTCATGGGGTTATGTAATCAACTCGATCCAGATTCAAGAAGGATAGCCAGAAGACTGGAAAAATATCCATACAAAAAATGAAAAAAGAATACTCCGTGGTATTCAATAACACATGTCTTACGAATAATTTGCTGCCAAAATACACAAAATTTAAAAAAAAATATATATATATATATATATATATATATTAAAAACTTGGTAGTTTTGTTTTCTCAGTTACCAAAGCTACCAAGTTTTTAAAAGTTTTCCCTCCTCTCTGGCAGATACTGTCCACCTGTCAGCACCACCCAACACTCCCCACCCCCACATATGTGGGTGTAAGTATGTATGTATGTATAAAGTTCCATTAGTAATCCCGGGTAATATACAAGTTAAAGAATATGTCAAAAGTTGACCAAAAAAATTTGAAATTCTCAAAGACAATCTTGATAAAAAATTCTATAATCATTATAAATATTCAATTTGTTTGGGACAAATAAATAATAATAATATTCTTACCAGCGAGCAAAAATTCAACAGCAGCAAACTCATTAATATTGAATAAGTCACTAAAAATTAATGCTTCATCAATGAAATCTTGGGACAATATTTGAGTTCTTTGTTCTGTATAAACAGGAAGTCCTTCTTTTGTGGCTTTTTTCACCATTTCTCTTTGTAAAGAATTCTTTTCCTGATTTAAAAAAATCATCAAACAAAAACTGATAATATTAGGATTAAACAACATTTTTTATAGACATTTCTTTTAGTTTCTTATCCTTAATTCTAATATTAAAAGAAACATTCAACTTTTTAAAAATAGATTTCATTTAAATATTTTTTAAAGAGTTTTAAAGTTTGCTTGAAGTATTGTGTGTATATTTGGTTTGTAGATTGATTTTAAAGGCTTATCCAGTGATATGGAAGAAAAGGTAACGAGTATGTTGTTCATTTACCTACATTTTTATATTTTTTTATATGTTTCCTTAATATTTCAGGATTAATATCCCATAAAGGGATTTTCACAGCGGTCTGTATTAATCCATGTTATTGTGGCGTTAGTAATGTGTGTGTGTTTCTGTATTTGATTTTAATATTTGAATGTATTAATATTCTAACATGCAGTGTCATATTGTGCTTTGATCATATATCTTTTTTAAAAATGAATGCTGACTTTAGAATGTTGTGATGTACAACAAACACACACACACACACCTAACACTCTCATAATACATTTACACATCCACAAACCAACAACATATCAGATATAAACAATAGAAAAGAAAATTCATACATTTCAATTTTCTTCACATTGTGATAAGCCTTCAAAAAGAATTCAAGGGCAAAATTTTTTACCATAATATAGGAGCGCACCAGCAATACATTTAGTTGCTATGGATGGCCAACAATGTAAAAATTAAAATAGCTAAATGATAATAAACCAATCTCCAATGAAAGCAAAACAATAAAGAATACTTTAGATTAAGGAAAAGAAATATTTCAAGAACAGGATTTATGTAAATTTTCATATTTAGTAATATTTGAGAACATGTAGGTGTGTTTAATCAAACAAAACCAAATTGTAACGTATATCTTTTTTTGAGTTTAACTTAGATTGAACAAAACCATTAAGCAAACTTTAAAAATTCTGGATTTGGTAAATAAAAAAAATTAAGTTGAACTCGTAAAAAGATATACATTATAACGTGAATACTAAAACCAAATAATTAAAAATTAGAATATTTTTCTACTTTATCTAATTTCTAACTAAACCAAAAACTGATTTTACTAATGAAATAAATAAATAACAATTACTACTAAACACACCTAAATGTATTCAAATATTACTAAATATGTAAATTTAGATAAATCCTGTTCTTAATATATTTCTTTTCCTTAATCTAAAGTATCTTGTATTGTTTTGCTTTCATTGGAGATTGGTTTATTATTATTTAGCTATTTTAATTTTTACATTGTTGGTCATCCATAGCAACAAAATGTATCACTGGTGCAATCCTATGGTAAACATTTTCATCCTTGAATTCATGATTTACCACCTTCAAAATTAATCTACAAAATTTCTTTTAATTTCAAAATAATTTGAAACAATTTTCTACACAAGATTCTTTTCTGATTGTTGGATAATTTACAAAATGTTAAAAAGAATAATGCAGATTAATTTGCATGATAACAGAAAATAATGCAGATCAATTTGCATAACAAAAAATAATGCAGATTAATTTGCATAACAAGAAATAAAAAAATAACTTTAAAATGAAAAAACTTACCGGAGATTTCAAAAGAGCAAGAAAATCTGGTTTATGACGACGAAGTATGACTTCCAAATCATGTACCGATTCCATTTGTTTTTTCAGCAGTACAGTGTCCACTGCTTCGTACAATTCTTTGAAAGGTGTCCATAACCTCGCACCTAAATTATACAAGTTTTATTTAGCACATGAATATACACAGGACAGTTGTATAACAATTTTTGAAAGATAACAATATTCATATTTTAAACGTCGTTAAATAAAATGTTGTACAATGCTTTAAAGCATTGGTCAACATTTTATTTTATTCACTAATTACTATCCTATTAATAGAACACTGACAAAAAAATTATCTGTTTGGAAAATTTTTTAATGACATTGATTATTTATTATCTCCCTTGATTCACTAATTTCTCTTTGATTACAAACCATTTAGTCTGTTAAATCGAACTTAACGGACCTAAATTCCATTATCATATGTCACCCCACCAAAAGAAAGAGAATATCAAAAATCAGGAAATTAACTGAATTTAATGACATTTTAAGTGTTGATATATTAATGAATAAAAGATATAATGCACCAGTTATTTTATTTAAAAACTTACATTTTTTCAGGGCAGTTAACTTTGAACCATGTATCTTTCAGAATATGTGTTATGCCTCAAAGATATATGATTCAAAGTTAACCTACCTGATAAAATGCAAGTTTTTAAATAAAATAACGTTAAGTTTGATTTAACCATTTTGCCCCGTACTTTAGAGAGGAGGCTTGATGTGAATAATTTTGATTTTTCAAACTCTTGTCCTCACTTATATTGTGGTATGTATAAATACACTGCTTCATCCATTGTATCCTCCAACCTTCCTTAGGTATTCCCCGTGTATCTGAGCATAGTAATGATCCAACCTGGGAAATCATTTTTAATAGTTTGACAGTTGATTAAAAATGATTTCCCAGGTTGGATCATTACTATGTTCAGATACACGGGGAATACCTAAGGAAGGCTGGAGGATACAATGGCCAAAACAGTGTATTTATACATATCATAATAAAGATGAGGACAACAGTTCTAAAAATCAAAATTATTAACAAAACATTAAGTTAAAGATTGAGAGATTAACTTATTTTTAAAGTATATATAAGCTGTTATATCTGCCACCAATCTAAGTTATCAGAAAATTTAAAACAATAGTTATTTATTTCTCTGAATTTTTGAGATGAGGTTTTATGATTTGTATTATTTGGACTACTCTTCTCATCTTTATTGTTGGTTATCGGCACAACATTTTAGCTGGTCTTCTTCAAGTTCAAGAAGGTTCCCGACTACAACAAGAAATACCTGAAGAAGACTGGAGGGCACATCGTCCTAAACATTGTGCAGAAAACAATAAAGATGAGGACAATAATCCAAATAATCCAATATTTAGTTAATAGAAAAATTATCTTTTAGTTTTTGTGCTTACAAAACCAATAATTAAAAAAAAAGAAGTCATTGAAAATAAAATAAAAACTTTTCATAGCAAATCCTACAATGTTTTCTCTAATCTTTGAGGTTTTTTCCACAGTTAGTTAATTATGCTGGTTGATTTAAAAAAAAAAAAAAAAAGAAAAAATTTGGAAATCTGTAATTGCTACTAATACCTATATTATAAACTAATATATCAAAAGAATGAGTAAAATAAATAGAATCAATGTAGAGGATTAGACAACTTATAATAGAAAGTAAAGTATTTCACATAGTGCTAATACTTCTGGGAAAGGTATGCATCCAGCAACCCCCCCCCCAGCTATGGGTAAATAGTAGGGCAGACTGGGCTCTTTAACCTTGGTTAGATAACCAGTCTAGGAGAAGGAAAACTGAATTAAACCTGTTAAATTCTGCTTAAGAAATTGACCTTGTGTCGCATCCTACTCATGTGGAGGGGTTGGTATATACAAATAATAGAAAATATGCTTAAAGGACTTAAAGGACATGACACTGAAAGGAGCAGATTGCTGTTCAAGGAACAAAAACATTTTACTTTATTTAATTAAGAAAAAAGCTTAATTACCAATTCGATAAAAAGAGAAAATTTTAGTGAAGAAAATTTACTTTTTACTATTTGTATTTTTCGAACTATTGTCCTCATCTTTATTGTTATATGCTCAACATTTTGGCCAATGTGCCCTCTGACCTTATTCGGGTATTTCTTGTCAAACTCAGGAACATTCTTATAATTGGGAGCCTTCATGGAACTTTGAACCAAACCTTTTATTCAATCCACGAGGGTAGACTGTTCTCATTCTGTGAACTATGACCAGGTACAAGTGTTAAGCTATGCTATGTATTCTATCTTATTATCACCCTTGGCCAGGATTGAACCTGCAACCTACAGATGATTGTCACTTAAAATTGTATTAATTTCAACCCTTATATCCATTGTCCAACTGTATAGTTATTTACTAAGCTTAGTTTAGATGTGGCACAAGGCCAGACGTATGGGGCGCACAGTGAGAATCAAACTCCCTAACAATGGTCTGTGAATCTAACTTGCTAACCATTACACCACATAAGGTACCCTATTGTAGAAAACAATAAAAACGAGTAAAATAGTAAAAACGAAATCTGATTAATACAAATTATCAAACATCTCAAATTATTTTTTTTATCCAAACTCTTTTTAGGATTAGTAAGCATTTTTTTTTAATTTTTATAAAGATTTTGAACACCAATATTTAAAAAATTAAATGACATTGAACGTAAGTAATTGAAAACCATCAAAGCAATATTCTATGGTATTCAACTAAACCTGTTTAAATAATTACTTTCTGATGATATATAGATATATATTAGTTTATCCCTCTCCTAGACTGGTTACTCACAAAAGCAACTATTTTTCCTATAGCTGGTGAGATAAAAATCATCTAATTTCTATTAAGTTATAAAAGATGTCATCTTCATTATTCATCAAATTCAAAATAAACTTTTCCATGGGAGTTGTTGTCTTTTTAGTGGTTCAAATGTTAACAATAGAATATTGTAAAATAAAAAGTAAAATATTGGAATTTGAAGAGTATAATAATAATAATGATAATAAGGTGCCTGATGTTTAAAGAACATAAAACATTGTAAGATACTTGAGAATTCAATATTTTTAAAAAGTGTATTATGCTTGAAATATAAGCTTTTATTCCCTTTATTATATTGTGTTATTTCTTATTAAACATAATTTACACCAGGACAACATTAATTTATTCACTTCTTTCTAAACTTATTAAAAATATAGAGATATCAATTTTTTTCAGTGTACATTGTTAAAGTATTGTATATATATATATATATATATATATATACACACACATATATATACATGTTAAATTCTGAACATTGATGTGGAAAAAACGTGTGTAGAATAGTCTTCTTTTTAAAAAGCTTTCATTGTGTATATATATATATTTATATACGATGAAGGCTTTTTAAAAAGAAGACTATTCTACACACGTTTTTTTCACATCAACAATCACGTTCAGAATTTAACACCGTCTGTGTTTAATATTTCATGTTAACATTCAGGATCCAACAACATCGTGTTTGACATTCAACTTTCGAAATGATGCAATAGCGCCCATTCACTGCAAAACTGTGTTCATTGGTCATAATTGCAATATTCACTTCGATAATTAGCTGTAGTTAATCAATATCTTAATTCATTGGAATTAACCTTGAAGATCCTTATGGTGAAACTCCAGTAGGTTATTTCAATACACAGTGTAATACTATATATATAATATTCTAACAATGTGGGTGTGTTTGAATGAGAAAGAATTTTTTTTTTTCTTTCTTTAAAGGAGCAAAAGAAAAAGGGGTTTTCTTTTTTCTCCATTCTAGTATATTTTCTTGATTATTTTGTAATGGCTATCTGATGAAACTAGTTTCATTTATTGAGTTACTGGCTGAAATAAATTTATAATAGCCAAATGATGGGATGTTGTGCCTTTCTTTCTTATTGAAAGTGTAAATATTGCTCTGAATATAATTAATTATCTTACATTGTGCTTTCTAAAGCATTTGAAGTAATCCTTGTAGGTATGCATCTGCATGGCTGTGCATTGTGGATATAGATAACCCCAAATAGAATTATCCCCAACTTACCAGTCAATTGGACTCTTTTACCTTATATATATATATATATATATATATACACACAAATAAAAGTGATGATAATTAGATTACATTATGTAATTGAATGCATAAAAATAAAATAATGCCAATCAAGTCATACAATAGAAGTAGAAAAATCTTTAGCTTTCAACAACAAAACAAGGAAATGAATTCCTTCACTCACATAAAAAAATCTAACGTTTTGTAAGAGTGATTTTTATTTTGTAATTTGATATCACATACATTTAGAATTTTAAAAAGGTGAATAAATTATAATTCAAATTTGCAATTTAGCATATTTTAATTAGAGGGTGTTTTAAAAGTCTAAGAAGAAACTTGTATCTAGAGTACAAAACAATCAAGGAATGTGACAGTTCTTCCAAAAAGTTTGTTTTTTTTTCAATAAAAAAATAAATCAAATGACTGATGTTGGATGGTATATTTATATATATATTATATTTTCTTTCTATATCATTTTTGTACATCACGGAAGAAATAACGAAAGTTTTCTCAATTGAACAAGTCTATAAATATACATTAATACAAGCACCATTTTTTTTTTAATAACGTAAGTTTGATTGTTTGGGAATTTTTGAGGTGAAGTATATTTATAGTACTTAAAATAATATTTAGGCAGATGTTTTCTACGGGCTTCCTGGATCTTTAGAAGTTACTTTGTACTTCTGGGGTAACGGTATTAAAAACAACAAAAATGAAGACAATAATTTTAAAAACAATAAGAAATAATAAATTTGATTATAAATTACACATCAAAGATCATCTTAGATTCAATGATAAATTCTAATAATGATTTTTGACAATCGTTACAATTCAAAATTAGTTAAAAAATATAAAACCACTTTTTTTTCTTTTTCAAGCACATGTGAAGTATTTAATTTTTGAATCCGAAAACGGAGTATTTTTATTCCTTTATTTACATTTTCAATGAATACTATTACATTAAATATTTGTGAATATCTGCAAAACTAAAAAATCGAAAGTACACATTGTACAATTTTTATTCATTGCATCGCAAACGAGGAAATAATATTCCTTGCATGAAAAGAAAAGCACGTTTCTAATAAACAATATTAAAAAATTGGTTAAAGAAGTTAAGTAACCATACATAAGTCAATAGTAACTTATGAAATTACAAGTTACATTAATTCAATTCTACATAAATTTAAGATTACATTAATTCAATTCTATTCACTTCCACAAAATATAACTATAAATACAAAAAATAAAAAAGATACCTGAATTCACCGCCATATCAACGGTCGCCATGTTTTCCAAATTGAATCGGAAATAACGAATTACCTCCCCTTACGATATTTTCTCCATCCTTAATTTCGGCATTTTTATGACCATATTGCAATGAATTCAAACTTTATGGATGTATTCTTGATAAATAAAATTGTTTATATTTTTGTAGCTTTTAAAATCAATGCTGGGTTGCTAAGTATCTTTAATGATGTAAAAATGTTTGTTTAAGTTTTTTTTAAGTTTTTTTATTTTTTTAATTTGCTTTGAAGAATTATTTGGTAAAAAAAAATGAATTCCTTTTTTTTTATTTTTTTTTTTTTACAGAACTGAAACTGTGTTAAGGACGGCATTTAAAAACAATTGTAGCCTGTAATGGAATTATGACAGAACTCTCGATCACCCGTAGCTTAAGCATATTGCCCCCCACAATTTCAGAGAGCGATTTATCCCCGCCCCCATTAGACCTCGGTCAGAGTCAATTTCTGATACCCGAGGCGACCCAAAAATGGAAACGCCGACGGAGCTATGTAATTTCGTCGATGTATAACACAGATACATGTCAGAGTCGTATATCACACTCAACAATGAATTATATTCAACTCATATTTTTAATTAATTATTTTATTAAAAATATTGGTAATCTTTTATTTACATCAAAGGAAAACTTACAGAACTAATGAAATGTTACGTTTAGAAAATGGTAATATTTAGACAAAAGGAATGTTATATCTTAGAAAACTTATTTACTTGGTGTTTGTTTTGTAGATTTAGCATAAGTTTAATTGAGCTTCTTTGCATAAAAAAATAACATATACATTATATCATCTAATAATTAAAATGATTTCGTTTTCTCTTTATTGAAAAAAGATAAATAAGGGTAATAATTTAAGACAACTGATTTGCATTCCCCCCCCCTCTCTCTCTCTAATGGAAAGCAAAATAATAATAAAACCAAATTACAGCTATTAATGATGTGATCAAACAAACCATCTCTTTGCATATTTATTCTATAGCAAGGTGTAACTTATAGGAATCTTATTATAATAGAGATTCGGTGTCTGTAATCGAAACTACGTTACTATTTACGTTACCTTACACTCAGGAATTGTGTATGTTTGTTTATCAATGAGTATTTAATTTACAGTCAAAATCATTAATACATGTAATATCTCTTATCTATTAAATCTGAGTAAGATTTGCCTAAAAACAGCCCATGTCATTAGTGGTTTAAAATTCTACGATGTCTGTAAGAAATAAAGGTTTGCATAACATATGGTATGGTTATTTTGCATACTGGTTTTAACAACACCGGGTTTAATAAATAATTACTTGGTGTTATTGATCTCTGATATTATTGTTTTATAATACCCTTGGGAAAGGTATGAATCCAACTATTCTCCCTCCAGCTATGGGTAAAATAGTAGGGCAGACTGGGCTCTTTAACCTTGGTTTGGCAACCAGTTTAGGAAAAGAAAAACTTTGAACTCAAACCCGGTCACTACTAGAATAGGCTCAGTCCTACTTAGTGATCTATTTTCAATTCAATTTAAATTTAATTTAAATTAAAAATATAAATTTAATTTAATTCAATTTAAATTTATTCTCCAATGTATTAAAATTAATCCTATGAATGATTTTATATAGAAACCAATTAAAATATAATTAAAATAAGTGCAATTTTCCTATATGCGTTCTTATTTAATTTTGTTAGTTTTTCTAATTTAATATAATTCATTACATTAAAACTTAAATACTTATGTGCGGCGGAGGGCGTGTATGTTCTTGCTAGTTTATGTCAACTTTACATAAATTAGTTGTGGTATTTGCAATTGCTAGAGTTGAACTCTAGTAATATAAACTTTACGCAGAGTTATTTCCCTTGAAAAGATTCTTTATTTCCCGCCATCTTTCGAAGAGTTGCTTATTATTATTGTCTGCTGTTTTTTTAAAGTTGGTGTACCAGTTTAATACAGCTTGGTGTATAAACTTACAGTTGCATTATGAGTGATTTTCTCGAACTATGTCAGAAACATTTCTCCACTGATTGTTTTTATGATGTTTTGGAAGTGACAAAAACGGCCCAAACCTCCGAGATTAAAAAGGCTTATTACAAAAAATCGTTGGCAACACATCCTGACAAAGTAGACGAAACTGATAAAGAAGATGCTACTGCAAAGTTTCAAATTTTATCAAAGATTTATTCTGTACTTCAAGACGAAGATAAACGAGCCGTTTACGATCAAACTGGAACACTTGATGAGGATGATGATTTCTTTTCAGAAGAAAAAGATTGGTACGATTATTGGCGATGTCTCTTCAAAAAAGTGTCACTTTCTGATATTGAGAAATTTGAAGAAGAATATAAAAATTCCGCAGAAGAACTTGAAGATTTGAAAAAATGTTATTTGGAGTGTGACGGTTGTATGGAAACAATCCTGAACAGTATCATGTGTGCCACTAACGAAGATGAGCCGAGGTTTCGATCAATTCTTGAAGATCTCATAGAGAAAAAAGAATTACCAGCATTTGATGCGTTTTTAAATGAAGACCAGAAAAAGAAAAAAATAAGAAAGAAGAAGTATGTATATAATTTTAATTTCACCATATTCTAATTCCTATTATTTAGGTACCACCAATTATGACGTCACAGACGTGTTTTACAAAATAATTGCCCCCCCTCCCGATTGAATATACGAGAATAACAAACATAAACTACAAATCCTAACAACCCTTAGAATATAGTTAGATCTATTTGACGCATCTAAAATGAAAATAAGTTAAGTGAGATAAAACTATGGAAGCCGATAAGAGAAAAAAAATCACTAACCCAGAGTGATAAACAAAAAATTACAAAAAAATTCGGGAATTATCTGATTTTAATAAAATTTTCAGTGTTGACTTATTAAACAATAAATTAAATAATGCATCAGTTATCTTATTTTAAAATTGCAGATTTCTTTCAGGTTACTTGCGCCCTCACCTTTTGGCGGAATAATAACACTCATACGATTTAAAATCGGTACATTATGTTTCAAACTAGAATAATAATAATAATAATAATAATAATAATAATAATAATAGTATTATTCTAGTTTGAAACATAATTTACCAATTTCATATTAATCATCTTTACATCTACCTACATTCTTTTCTTATTTTTAGAAAAATCATATTTGATTTTTTACCTCTTTTAAGTTTGATGAACTAATCTTTGAAAACATTATGTGGCCCAAGGTAGACAGTGAATTCAGTTGCGTAATGTTTACCGGGCAGATGTTAGTGGTATATGAAAGTCCAGTGTATATATATTTTTTAATTTCTCAACTGATATTAATACTTTTAATAAAAAATCAAACTCTAAGGATAACTTAATACGTTAATTCATTTTTAAGTTTTAAAAAAAAAATGATTTACTGAAAAAAATGACTAACATCAATTAATGCTATCGTTTAATTTTGTTAAAAAACTTATACATGAATTAACGTATTATGTTTTCCTTAGAGTTTTATTCTTATTAAAAGTATTAATCCCAATTGAGAAATTTACATTAAACTTTATTTCATATTCCACTAACAATTGACTAATAAAGATTTACGCCGCTGAATTCACAGTCTACCATGGCCAACAATGTTTTGCGAGAAATCGAATTTGAGGGGAAAATATCGCAAACAACTTCAATATAATTTTTTCCCCGGCCAATTTTTGTTGCTTAGAATTCATAATTCGGGCAGTTTATCAAATTTGAAAAATATTTTTAAAAATTTCTGTTTTCGACGGGGGCGGCCTCTTATTTACAATATAAATAAATACATGTCGAAACGATCTTAATTTAGTGATTGGAGTTATTTTTCCTTTGTTATGTTCAAATGTCAACAGAGGGAAACTTTTTTTTTTTTTTACCTGTCACAGCCGAGCTAGGTGGGTGAAAATATAATATTAACTTGGTTCCAAGAAAAGGGACTATGTAAAGTATTCCTCAACCGAAAATTTGTGTGATATTTTTTCACAACATTTATGCCAACAGAGGAAGAAACACATCCAAGTAACTAGAAGTAATATCTTTATTTTTTAAACTTTTATAATAAACTTTAACCAGTTACAGTTGAATTTTCCAACTATTTATTTGCCGTATATTACATAAGTTCTATTCGAGCTAAATTTTGACAAAAATTTAAAAGCCTATATTCGGAGGGGTGGGGTCACTAGAAAAATATTTTGAAATGATTGTATCACCACAGACGGTAAGGACCTCCAATTCGATAAGTTGATTTAAAATTAACTGTATTTCTCAGCTAAATGCACTAAAATGAGAGATATGGCAGTTTTTATTTTGTCATTGAATAATAACTACAGAGATTATTTTATAAGTTATTGCACCAAATTAAAGATCAATTTCATGTGCTATTTCATGATATAAGTTTGACTGTAATACAATGTTTTGTTGCAATCTTATAAGGATTTTTACTGTAAGGAGCATCATGTGTAAAAATTTAAATTTTGATTTTTTTTCATCATAAGTGTACAATGTACATTGTTATATGAAAGTTCATTCATAAGTTCAAGTAAAATAGTTGGAACTAATCGATCTTTCTTGATGTACAGGATGATTAAAAAGTAATTTCCTATTTTAAACTATTTGTAAGATGAAAACTGGCCAGTTGTCAATACTTGGGAGAATGTTAAATTATTTTTATGCAAGATGGTACTCCTCCACATTTTGCTATTGTTCTTAAATGGCTTAATCACCATTTTTTGGGGGAGATGGATGGATAGACATGGACTGCATGAGTGGCCGGCCAGAAGCCCTGATTTAACACCCTGTAACCTTTTTTTTTTCTTGGGGTTGGTTGAAAGAGCAAGTCTACTCTACAAAACCAACGATTTTGGAAGAACTTGAAGGACGAACATGAGAATTTATTTCTACCATTCCTCAAGAGTTCCTGGGAAGATCAGTTGATGCGATTCCCAAGCAGCTGGAATATAGATTTCCTTCTTTCTAATCCCTTTTACAGATTCTTTCTATCACAAATCTTATAACGGACATTATGTAACTGTTTGTCTGTAACCGAAATATGTCACCTGACCTAATGATTTTAATAAAACTTTAATAAATGATTATTTACTGTTGCTGATTTCTAATACTATCATCTTATTTATAATTTCATATAGAAATCAATTAAAATAAGTGTAGTAATTTCATATTTGTCATTATTTAGTTTTGCTAGTCTTTCTTATTTAATATAATACTTTATTACATTAAAACTTAAATACTTGTATCCAGGGAGTGCATACTTTTGCTCGTACAAATAAAATTATTAAACATTTGTTTTAAGTGCACAAAGACTTTGTGGACACTCCATGTTATATAAATTTGTCTTTCATCATTCAGTTTAACATTTGTGAATTTCATTTTGTTTCCTCTTTCAGATACGCTTCAGAAGCTAAAGAAGCTGAAAAACTGAAGAGCCAATTGGGATTGAATAATTCTGATTCAAGTCTTGAAGCTTTAATTCTCAACAAAAGAGCAAATCAATTCAACAGTACAATTGCAGATCTTGAAGCAAAATATTGTAAAACTGCAAAAAAGAAAAAAAATTCAAAATAATCTGCTCTTGACTTTTTTTCTTTTTTCTTTAAACAATTTTATCTGAATTTTATTTTATTTCAATAAAAGTATTTTTATTAAGTTGTTTTATATTTATCTGAATTTTTGAGATGACACTTGATAATTTGTCTTATGTTTTTTTTGACTATTGACCTCATCATTATTGTTTATACATAATGTTTCATCTTCTCGCCAAAGTGATATGGCAAGAGTAAATTGGCACATATGCAAATTTTTCTTAGATCACTCAATACACGAAAACAAAGCATGATTGAGAAGGGATGAAATGATTTGAAGCTGTAAATGAGTTATATCTGAAAAACTGCTGGAATATTGTTGCAGGACAAAAAGGTTTGTCGTCAGACCTTGGGCTGGAGAAAGATTATCCTAATCAATTTTTCAAATTATACTCAGGAACCTTGTCAAAGTTGAGAGCCTTCATGAAACTTTGAAGCAAACCCTTTATTCAATCCACCCAGGTAAACTGTTCTCATTCCATTAACCCTGACTGGGTAAAGTGTTAGTCCAGTTGGACACATGGTGCAATGGTTATAGGGATTAAGTTAATACAGTTCTAAGTGACAATTATCTGTAGGTTGCAGGTTCAATCCTGACCAAGGGCAATGATAACAGAATACTTAACCTAGCTTAACACTTGTACCTGGTCATGGTTAACAGAATGAGGACAGTCTACCCTGGTGGATTGAATAAAGGGTACAGTTCAAAATTCTGTGAAGGCTCCTGAGTTTGAAAAGAAAGTTCCTGGGTTCAAAAAGAAACACCTGAAGAAGACTGGAGAGCACATTAGCTCAAACATTGTTTATATAACAATAAAGATGAGGACAATAGTCTAAAATTCCAAATGATACATTGTTTTATATCGACTTTTTGCTATTTATGTTACAAAAAATGTTACATGGATTATAAAAGTATATAATGCTCAGTATTTAGAGTAATGTATTTTTAAATTTATTTTTACACATTTTGTTAACTTGGTGGAAATTGGATGATAGTGTAGGCTGAAAGAAAATCTCCAATTGATTGAATAACAAATATCACAATTATTTTGGAACATGAAAAGAAATCTATTTCTTTAAAAAAGTATTTGAATAAATTAAAATGTAGGTAATTGTTTTACTCAATATAATATACAACTTCTGTCCTGTGTTAATTCTTACATTTAGTGTATATGAAAATTATATGGTTGGCAACCTTCCGTCTATTTTAGACGGTGGTGTAGTGTCCTTTTTTTTATTTCATTTTTTTTTACCTACAGCTATGTGAATGAAAATTAAACTATTATAGGACATTTTTATGTGTATTTATGAGATGAGGGTTAATATGAATAATTATATCAGACAGTTGTCCTCCTCTTTATTGCATATAAACACTCTGTAACCTCGATCTGTTTTAGGTGTTTTTTTATTTATTTATCATTTTAATTAGTTCAAAATAAGTCATCTACCCATAAATTAACGATTGAGTTCAGAAACTGCAATTGAATTCATAGGTAATCGTCTGAAGATGACTTATTTTGAATTAATTAAAATGATAAATAAATAAAACACCTAAAACAGAGATCGAAGTTACAGTGGTGTGAACATTGTATTTATACACAATAAAAATGAGGATAACAGTCTGATACATCATTATTCATATTATAGGACAGGATTTTTCTGTTTTGATTTTTTGTAAAAATGTTATCTTTTGAAAATTGATCAGCCTAATGAACATGAAAAAGTGAGAGGTTCCCTCCAATCAATTGGCTGGTCATGTCAAGCACCAGCACTTATATGATTTATCCCAACCCTATTGCCCTTATGGGAAACCCTTAACTCTTTTTACCATATATGTGCTAGAAGACAGTGGCTGGGGATTTTAGTGTTCTGGGTATGACATTAAACTCTATCTGACGGTAAATTTTCCAATTCTGGAGATCTGGGGAATGTGGAGTACCCCTTCATCACCATTACTCACTGGTCCACTCAGACCTGGAGTGGTAGTACCTGTTAGGGTCCCATCTATGGGTTAAATAGGAAAAATTATGTATCCATCAAGAATGAATAAAACAAAACGTCTTCAGCATATGACATGCCATAAAACTCAAGCAACCAAGAAATAAACCTTTTCTCCAGATAACTATTTCTACTTGGTTCCTATATATATATATATATATATATATATATATTTTCTTTTTTTTCTACTTGATTTCTATATGTCTTGTATTTAAAGAAGGAATAAAATTGAGCATTTTAACGTTTCCATTATTATTTTTTCTTGCTTTTTTTTCTATTTTGCATAACCTTTCATCGCAACTCAACCAAGACATACTGGTACCATGTAACCTAGTACTACCTGTTTCATAGTAGGATCATCGCACCATGTGCTACTGGTACCATGTAACCCAGTATTACCTGTTTCATAGTAGGATCCTCGCTCAATGTGCTACTGGTACCATGTAACCCAGTACTACCAGTTTCATAGATCATCAACATGTAGGGTCATCCAAGGTGGACAGGTCTGTCACCCAGTGGTATTAGGGCCACAACCAGGCCAAAGGGGTTCTGGCGAAAATCCAAAGGTTGTTTCCATCATCGTCACTAATCAACGGATTTTGGTCTACTTGTCACTGCATCTGTAGAAAATCTCCTTCACCTGACTGGGATATGCATGCAGGGAATTTTCTATTCCTGTGTTATTCCTCTCATGAATTTACCACAGGTGAATTCATTGAATGGAGCAGGTTCAACCGACCCAGGGTGAATGCTGTCACAGAGAATTCTTTAACATTTTCTTTATCTAAAAGCGAGAACACTCAACTCCCTTAAATTTAGAAAAAACATTTTTTATTTTGAATGACTCATTACAAATTAAAACTTTCAAGAGAAATGATTAAACTCTTTTCAAGATTACACTGAGAAAATAAGTCTTTATTTTGAGATTTGCTTGGTTGGGTTTTACGGCATGTCAACCCTTGTTGGGTTATTTTATGCCAAAAATATTTTTGTTTTATTCATTTTTGATAAGTACTCAATTTTTTTAAACACATTTTTTTCTATTTACCCCATAGATGGGACTATGATGGGAACAGGTACTACCACTCTGGGTCAGAGTGGACCTGGAAGTAATGGTGATGAAGGGGGGTGGGTACTCCACATTCCTCCAGACCTCCAGAACTGGAACTTCCCCATCAGATAGTGATAAAAAAAAGATTCTTATGTGATTTTGTTGAGATCAAAAAATGTTCCCTTCTTGTTCATTAAATTCTTTTTCTCTCACTGGCAAGTATCTCACACACACACCTTTTATTACTGATCTATATATTAATATGCTTGTTCCTTAATCTTCTGAGCGTTATCTTGCAACACCCTCTGGTTAAAAATGAGACTGTCCAAGATGAAAATGCAAAAATGTATATCCTGATTATCTGGTATCACTTAATCACCAAATTCTTATTTCTTATGAGTGTTGTCACCTCAGCTAAATAATGGACCATGCCGTTTTTATTAGAAAGAAAGGGAAAAAGGACATGCTACACAAAAATTATAATTAGAAAAAAAGTAAAGGAAAAATAGAGGGGGTGAATGCATGGAAGCGATAACACTAATCTGTTTCAATCAAACATAATGAAAAGAAGGAAATAAAGAAAAAGAAAAAAAGCATAAGAGAATGTTAAAGTCCTTCATTCTCAACTGGAGAGAGAGGCGATTACAGTTCTTGGGCAACACTCCTCACCATATGAGATGTCATCTGGGGTACCACAGGGATCGGTTCTTGGACCCCTTTTGTTTGTTGCATATATCAATGAAAGAGATGTTAACTTAAGGAATACCACAGTACTGAAGTATGCCGATGACATCCAGCTGTACCTTGAAATAAAAAAGACAGATCCTGAACGCTGCAATTTCTTTCTTGCAGTCAAACCGGGACACAGTGCAACAATGGATCACTGACTGGCATCATACATATACTCCCCCCACAAAACTAATATTAAGGAATCTTCTTGTGAATGTGATCTGGGTATTACTGTCAGCATGATTTACGTTGCAAAACACATCTTAAAATTGTCAAGAAGGCCAAGGGTGTCCTGGCGTCGCTCAGCAAGACCTTTGTCAGCCACTCACCGGCTATCTATTTAAAGCTGTACAAAGTTATGGTGCGGCCACACTTAAAATTTGCATCACTAGTCTTGAACCCCTATCTCGCTCAGAACATTAACCTCCTAGAAACTGTACAGAGACATGCAACTGAACGTGAAATTCTGGCGTCTGGCAACTAACCTGGTAAACGCTAATACGATCCTTAATCATCTTAACAACAGCAACCATGAGCACCTTTTTAATCTCCATATTTCTAACACACGTGGACATGCCTACAAAGTCAGAAAACAGCATAGCTCACATGACTTTCAGAAACATTGTTTCACACTCAGAGTTGCTGAGGTATGGAATAAGCTGCCTGCGTCTGTTGTGGGCTGCCGAAACACTGCATCTTTCAAAGCCACTATGCTTCCTGTAGTCCGCCAACACTATACCTGATACTCCCATCAACATGCATGCATGCACACATACATGTATATTATTACTGTACACT
Source organism: Doryteuthis pealeii (assembly GCA_023376005.1). NCBI lineage: Eukaryota > Metazoa > Mollusca > Cephalopoda > Myopsida > Loliginidae > Doryteuthis > Doryteuthis pealeii. The sequence continues at coordinate 144,754,177 of CM042140.1, forward strand.
ATTCATGTTCCTGACACTAATACATTATTCTATGTAATAGACATGAGACTATGATGAGTTGTGGTGCACCTGAGCACTGTACACAATAAATTTCATTATTTTAAAAAATATTTTACACGACTGTGAAATTGTTTTGTGATGTCAAGTGGAGCCAATTGATTACACAGATGTATAGGTTAGGTAAGTTCTTATTTTGCAATGGGGAACAGAGATTTAAAGAGAATGCTAAACTTACTTACGTTTTTGTATGAACGTAGTACGTTCCTAAATAGAATTTACCAAATATATCTACAATAGCCAAACCATGAAAAATATAATTTCTACAGTAATTTACAAAACACACATTCGTAAATAACGTTACGGGTTTTTTTTTTAAAGTTTATGTCGTACGTACACTGTAAAAAGATTTGTTAAGTTATTTAATTTTACCTTTTCGATTAAAAAAAAAAAAAAAAAAGAAGTTTTTTTTTAATTCTGAATCTTTGCTGCTTAAAATAACAATAATAATCTGAATAAATTTGGTACAAATTCAGGGTAATATTCACTGAGTTCCGTCCCGGCTTCCTGCCTCAAAAACCACTAGCCGGTGTCTGCTGAAAAAAAAAACACCAGCTACGATTGAAGTCCGTAGCCGAAGTGGTGTCACTTGAAAAAAAACAAAAAAACAAGCAACTGAACAGAAAAAACAGCCCAAATTATTTATTTATTTTCCCATTAAACTAACCCTAAACCCCAACCCCTATTTTTTTTTCAAGTGACACCGTTTCGGCTATGACTTCAATCGTAGCTGGGGTTTTTTTTCAGCAGCCACCGGCTAGACGTTTTTGAGGCAGGAGGCCGGGACAGAACTCTGCGAATATACCGCAGAATAACGCGCAAGAGATTCAAATTTTTCGGGTATTTTGTTAAATATAATGCTTTTTATACACAACCTAATGAAGTTATCTCTTGCGTGCTATTCTACAGTCGTAGAAATTATGTTTGCATAAAAATACATTTGAAGGGGGCGTGTTCATTACGTAACTCCTATCTGGCTTTTTTCTAGTGTTTTGTTTTTGGTATTAACAGACAATGAAAATTAAAATGCCATTTTCTTTATTCTTTTTAATATTTTTTACTCTAAATCAGGGGTCAACAAACTACGGCCCTCGAAGCCATTTTATCCGGCCCGCCGACGGTATTTGAAAGTTGCGTTCTTTGATAATGTTTTGAAAATAAATAGTTGGTTAAATTTGTTTTTGTGTATCTTACACCATTCATTTATGAATATAACATGAAAAGATAAATTTTGATTTACATCTTTTTCTCAGAGCTTTCATTCTGCTAGCAAGTATTGAACGAACACAATAATAATGTGGCTCGCACTCGTTATTTTTTCAATTATCCGGCCCACCGTGAAAAAGTTTGGTAAGAAACGCTTAAAACATGGTCGATTTTTAAACGTGAACAATTTTATTTCAAATTGTTATAAACTCCTAATCAACGTAAAAGTTTTAATTCTTAAAGATGGTTCGTAGACTAGACTCTGAATTCAGGGTGTCTTTTTTTTTTTTTTTTACTATAGTCTACCGGGCGGATATTAGTGGAATATGAAATGAAGTCCAATTTATTTTATATTTTTTTAAATTTCTGGACTATCGTTATGGTTTGTTGTTATTTTAAGGGAATTGAGATAATAAACTTATCAAGTCTTATGAACTGAAAATTACTATTCTCTAGTAATTTTGTCAGGTATTTAACGATATTTCTATTTCAGTGTAACAAAAATAAAATTTTAAAAATCTAAACATTCTCTTTTGCAGTTCTGAGGTGAAAAAAGTGTATTATTACTGAATGACTACGAAACAATTTTAAATCTATACAACAATTAATGCTGTCGTTTAATTTTTTTTAAACTAATAAATGAATTAACGTATTAACTTATGAGTTAAGAAATGAAAAATATATACAATACATTGAAGGTCATTTTATATTCCACTAACATTTGTCCAGTAGACTATGGTAAAAATGTACGCCCCTCAATTCACAGTCAACCAATTATCCCCCCACAAAAAATATAAACACAAACATGATCTATATTATACAAAAGTAAAAGACGATGCTAACAAATCGTTAAATACAAAAGTGTAAATATAAACTGTCTCCTAACCTCTAGGCAGGAAATAACTCTAGACAGGTTAATATGCCGTTAAAATCCATAATTTTCTGTTTATATCTGAAAATTAAAGTCAATAAAAAATAACATCACACAACCAAAGAAATTCCATTTGAGATTTAAATGCTTTAATTCTCAACATAAAATTGTTGTTACTAAATAGTTCCAAAATATATAAATCTGAAAGAGATATAAAATTTAAATGCTCCCTTTTCACAAAAGAATAGTTTGAAAAATGACCAATATTAAAATTTTCAGTACATTTTAAGCAAATAATAAAAAAAACAAAACAAAAAACATTTCGTTTTCATAAGTGAATTAGTCTATAGTTCGAGAGGATCCTTTTTTTTTCCACTGTAGATGTCAACAATATTTGTGAATTATTTTTTAAACTATCTTTGAAATTTTAAGTTGCGCTAGTAAAAATAAATAAATAAATAAATAAACGAGAGGTTTAAAAATACATTAGTAATTAGAGCTATTAGAGTTAGTAATTACTAATAATTACTAACTCTAATAACTCTTATTTTTCTTTTCAAGGAAAAAAATGCTTATCTATTTCGACATTAGCAAAACATGTTTGAATGTTTGTTTCGAGTCTAAAAAAGTAGGCGTATTTTCTCATTTAGGTCTTATGACAAAACATTTTTTTAAATTAGTAACACCAACATTTTACGGAGAAACTTTAGGTTTTTTCTTTATGAATGTAGGGTTTTTTTATCAAACATATATTCGCCCAGATTTCCCTGTAATTTAACCAATTGGGCGATATTATCAGAAACATTTTTGATGTAATTCACCTGAGAGCCCAAATAATTCTTTTTCAAAAAACCCACAATTTGGGGATCTCCAACAGATTTTCCACAAGAAGCCAAATGTAACAAGGATTGATTAATATTCTTCTCCACTTGAAGAGCTTCTTCCATTCCCTCAAGTCCCGAATTCCATGTTTGGGGATTTGGTTCTTGAATTTTATGAAGTAGAATTCGACCTCCACGTTTGTTTTGATACGCCTTCATGTTGTTCACTTGGCTCTGATGTTCTTCCGATAACTTTTTGAAGAATTTGCTGAATCCTGACAATGCCACATCATCTCTGTCAAAGTGAGAAGCGAGGCATCTATCGATGTAAACAGCGTGTAACAGAAGATTAATACACTGATTCAATCCAGCTTCACAATCTTGGTGAAAATTTTGCCTTGGATTCGACATGTCGGTTTGTTTTGGTTTAAAATGGCGTTATGTAAACCGGAAGTGCAACAATGCATTACAATTTCCGGTTGATTAAATCAGCAGAGAAGGAGTTTTTTTTGTGTTTATTATCAAGGTGAAAGATTTTTATTTTGTTTATGTCATCAATGGCAAAAATTAGTTCCAAAAAAATTTCATTAAAATATGTTTTAAAAGCTGAGTAGTTTTAACTGTGACATGATTTTTTTTTTACCTAAAATATAGTATATTTTAGGTATATTTAATATACAAACAATCCTAAATTAATACAAATTGAAAATGCCGACGGGATCAACGTATTTTTTGCACCCGCCACCCATGAGTTTCATTAATAGGGCCTTATGCCTGACCTGTGGTAAATACCAATCACACACACATTTATATAATTTTTATTTTTATAACTCTGACGACGTATAAAAAAACAACAATAACCCCAAAGAACATATTATTTACAAATAAAAAAGGTTGACCTCGAGATCTGGAACCACCCCATCTAAAAAATTTTATTTTATTTCTATTTTTTCCTTCAATGGATCAATTACACACCAATCTATCAGATTGTAAAAAAAAAAATTTTTTTAAGTTCTTTATTTTTTGAGTTTTCACGGGTGCTCATTTGCCCGTATAAGTTTATAGTAAATCGATCCCCCATATCGGAACCGTTCTACCTTAACAGTTGTGTTAACGATATTAATGACAGACGCATTTTTGTACACTGTACAAAAAAAAATATTAATCTAGCTCGAATCGGACCAATTTTTAGTTCACCTTAATCCTAAAATTCATATATTTAAATATCCGTGAAAAATTCGATTTTTTCATGCAGAAAAAAAAAATATTTATTTTACGCAGAAAATACAAATATTTAAGCATACAAAAGATTGAAAATCTCTTAAAAATTAATTTCTCAAAAAAAAAAAAAAAAATTTTTTTGACAATTTAATAGTACATACCAATTACAAAACAAAAAAAAGTTTTCAAATTATTATGACATTTTTTTGCACTTTTTATTTCCGATTTCATTAATTTTCCTTAAAAAAAACTACAGCTTGGTACGTTATACAATTTCATTGAGATAGTTATTCAGACTCTTATCTTTATAGAAAAAAAGTACAAAATTCTTCTGACGCGTCATTTTTTTTATCTCTTAAAATAAAATAGACCCCGTAAAAAATATTTCCCCTAATATATTTTAGAAAAAAACTATTTCAGATATATTTACATCCAAAGGTAAACATTTATGGAAATTTTCGTGAAAATCAGACAATTAATTGATTTTTCATAGAATTTAAAAAAAAAAAACTCTTATCGTAACTTGTTTTAGCTACGTTAAATTTCACTTGATTTAACAGTGCAAAAATGAAAAACATTGTTTTTCAATCATAATTTTCATTATTTATGTAAGCTGAAAATTTTTTTTTTAAATCATCAGGAATTTGTTTAATGTTTTTTTCTTTCGAATGGAAAAAAATTTTTTTCAAGAAAATATAAATTTTTCTGCAAGTTTCATTGTATTGAATATAGGTGTGTGTGTGGGGGGGTAAAATTGGTGGTACCTATGTACAGTAGGTACCTCCAATTGGGTCACATGATCAGTTTAGGCCATCTTGAATAAAACGGAAATAAATATTTCCGAACTTTGTTAATAAAAAATCTCGTAAAAAACAATTAAAGATCGTACAGGGTTGTTACAAAGAAAAACAGTTAATTCATTGAATTAACTGTTTATCGTACAAAGAGTGACACACCAATACCAATACAAAATTATGAAATTTTTTTAGAACATATCAATGATCTTTCCCATGTAAAGAAATATTTTTCGACAATTTTTGCACTATTTTTTTTGGCAAATATATATTTTTGAAAGAAAAGAAAGCATCTCTATTTTTTGATAAGTTTTTCACTTTTGTAATTATCTATTTTTTGTATTCATAAATAACCCCAACCCTAACCCTGACCCCAACCCTAAACCCCCATAGATAAAATTAATAGTTTTATTACAAAATGTGTGGGTTCTGTTTTTCTGGGTCACTTTAATTTTGACACCTTTGTGCAAGTTCAGCTCAACTGTTAAGATAGAGCGGTTCCGATATGGGGGATCGATTTACTATAAACTTATACGGGGAAATGAGAACCCGTAAAAACTCAAAAAATAACTTTTAAGAATTTTTTTTAACAATCTGGTGTGTAATCGATAATAATCCATTGAAGGAAAAAAATAGAAATAGGAAAGAAAAAAAATAGATGGGGGGGGGCAGACCATGAGGTCGTCCGCCATAAAAAAAATATATTACAAACTGATTTCTGGAGAAAAGGAATTAAAAAGAAAAGACCAAAACATCCGTATTGTCTGAAAATAATCAACCGTAATGAATGGCCAAAAGAAAAGAAACACTGAAAGAGTTGCTTAAGTTAGATTATCTAATGTAGCATAATGGACCTAGGAACACCATATTTGTGGCCTTGTGCCAGACACAGAGAAACCTTAATAGGATGTATCATGATTCTCAGACCTTACGGGAGTGGGGAAGCAATGTAAAACTAATTATCACCTTTGAGTCTATTCGGAGCCATTAAGTCTGGGATTATGCTAGTAAAATTTAGTTTAATCGGTTTGTCAGAAGAAAGGATGGTTGACCCGTCGACCTCTTAAGTGATACGTGTAATTTGGTAAAACAGTTAGTACGTTCGAAAGGTTCGAGAAGATTCTAGAAGATTCCACTTCGATTTCTATTTAAGGAGGGAACCTTAGATTTTGAATCAGTCGAGTTCCGGGGGACCGAGAGGGTGAGTTGAGTTCCGGGGGACCGAGGGAGAAAGATCAGTTGAGTTTGGTTTGACCGAGCTGGTGAGAGGCGAGCGACTGGGGTCCTGGAATGGAGAAAATCGGGATATGTAACGTTATGGCATCAATTAGCGATACGTAACGTACGGGGTTGTTCGTTTCTTTCACGGCACTACTTCGTATATAAGTTATGTGGACGTCGTCTTTCTCATAAGTTGTGGAACTTCTTGGGGTTGTTTACAACTCCACACACTCGCAGAATCTAGTAGTTCTTTGGTCAGTATCAAGCGGGTGAGTATCAACTTACACAGGCCGCGTGCTCCTCGTTACGGCCAATTGACTTGTTGACAAGTTTGTTGGTTTAATGGTTTTCATTCATGAGTTCCCTGGCGTGTAGTAAATAAAGGTGATGAACAGTACCTCTTGTTTTTCATGAATTTTATTTCCTTAATGAAAGTTATTGAGGGAGAGAGATAGTCAGCTTCCTTACATGTTTCTAATGATGCTCTTAACTTCGTTCCAACGGTCAGTACCAATTATCAGGCTTAGGTATGTTTTTACTTTGTGCAGTGTAAAATATTACACCTCAGGTTTCACACATCAGCGACACCATATCTCCATTCCAGGACCCCAGTCGCTCGCCTCTCACCAGCTCGGTCAAACCAAACTCAACTGACCTTTCTCCCTCGGTCCCCCGGAACTCAACTCACCCTCTCGGTCCCCCGGAACTCGACTGATTCAAAATCTAAGGTTCCCTCCTTAAATAGAAATCGAAGTGGAATCTTCTAGAATCTTCTCGAACCTTTCGAACGTACTAACTGTTTTACCAAATTACACGTGTCACTTAAGAGGTCGACGGGTCAACCATCCTTTCTTCTGACAAACCGATTAAACTAAATTTTACTAGCATAATCCCAGACTTAATGGCTCCGAATAGACTCAAAGGTGATAATTAGTTTTACATTGCTTCCCCACTCCCGTAAGGTCTGAGAATCATGCTACATCCTATTAAGGTTTCTCTGTGTCTGGCACAAGGCCACAAATATGGTGTTCCTAGGTCCATTATGCTACACTAATTTAAGCAACTCTTTTTTTTTTTTTTTTTTCTTAGATATTTTCGTAGATTTTCTGACTTAGATATGTAAAAAAGTGCTAAAAAAAAGAGCAAAACTATGAAATCAAAAAGAGCCAGAAACTTAATATCATTTTTCGGAAATTATCAATTGAACTTCTTATAATTCTTGAATAAATTTATTTTACCGACGGCTCAGTTTTTTGTTGTTGTTTTTTTCGTCTTTAGCTCAAAAAAAACAAAAAAAATTGAATTCATAATGCAAGGGGAATAATGTCTGCCGTTTATTTCCACGGTTGTCTCCCTTGATCTTGGAATATTAAATCTTACAATTTTGTTTAAATCAATCAAATCAATTTTAACAGAACGATATTTGTAATTAAAAAATAACACTGTTTCAATACGGCGTTTGTCTTCGCACGTTTCTTTCTTTATCTTTTTCTATCTGTTTCTTTTTATTAATACTTTCTATATTTTTATGTATCTTAATAAATTAATCTTAAAATCAATTTAAGCAATAAAATAAATTCTTACATCTTTTCATTATGTTCGATTGAAACAGATCAGCCCACCCCTCTCTTACTCTTTCTTTTTTTTCTTTCTTATTATGTTTTTTGTGTAACATGTTCTTTTTCTTCCCTTTCTTTCTTTAAAATAAAAACGGAATGGTCCATTATTTAGCTGATGTGACGACACTCATAAGAAATAAAAATACGGCGTTTGTCTTCGCACGTTTCTTTCTTTATCTTTTTCTATCTGTTTCTTTTTATTAATACTTTCTATATTTTTATGTATCTTAATAAATTAATCTTAAAATCAATTTAAGCAATAAAATAAATTCTTACATCTTTTCATTATGTTCGATTGAAACAGATCAGCCCACCCCTCTCTTACTCTTTCTTTTTTTTCTTTCTTATTATGTTTTTTGTGTAACATGTTCTTTTTCTTCCCTTTCTTTCTTTAAAATAAAAACGGAATGGTCCATTATTTAGCTGATGTGACGACACTCATAAGAAATAAAAATTCGGCATATAAGCAACACCAGATAATCAGGATTTAGATTTTTGCATTTCATCTTTGATTATTTGGGCGGTCTCATTTTTAACCAAAGGGTGTTGCAAGATGATAATGGTCATGATTTTAAGGAATACGAGTATTAATATATATAGATGAAGTGTTTACTACTAAATCCGAGTGACAGATTGGCAGAATGAACAAACCTGCTGATTTAGGATTTGATTAGGAGAATTTTATTTGTTTATTAATATTTCGTAAACCTGTTTGTACATCTACAATTGATTGAAAAATATTGGATTGAATTCCTATATAGTATGACTTAGGATTAACAATCTATCAATCTATACATATATAAAGGGCAGGTGAGTGTATGTCCAGCTGAAACTATGAAAATAAAACAATTAATAGCAAAGTAAATATATATATATATATATATATATATATATATATATATATATATATTCACTATCATCAGATCTTACTATATGTGCAAAAATAATGATATGATTTATATTCATGAAGATAATTGAAAAATGAAATTTTAATAATAACAGCATGGATTTTTTTTGCATTTAATATTTTGAATAAGAGACATTAATTTTTCTTTTCATTGTCTGTGCACTTTTTTTCTGATGCCCTACAAGATTGAATCAACACAAAGTCTTTTTTACACAGGGATTATAATGAGGCATCCTGTGAGGATCTAACTTGCAAGTAATAATGGATCTATGAGACTAACTTTTTTTGGGCTCCCTATCTTCTACCCAGGTGATGGTGGGTAGCTACTTCTAGAGTAAACATAAATCTCTTAAAGTTCTACTCACAAAAACTCAGATTCTTTTTGTATAAGAATATTGAATTAATAAGAAAAATAGCTCATAAACACAGAATTTAGAAATTTTTCAAGATTTTATTTTAAAAATGTAACTTTTTTTAAAATATCATTCTTATGGCCTTTCTTGGTTTTGCTAGAAATAACAATTAAAAAAAAAAATGACCTTAACGGAATATTTTTTTATTTTTACTAGGGTCATTCCATGTCAATTCACCAGGGCATTACACCCACCGACATCGAATTACCTGAAATTTGGCACAAATGTTCCCCTTCATGAGTTAGAAAAGTGTGCCAAATTATTTTGTCTTAAACCTTACTGTTCCGATTTTAGAGGGGGGGATATAATTTTCCTATTTTGCCTCAAAATTAAGGCCGTGTGGTGCAACTGCAACAATTACCAGGGCATTTCCCTCCTCAGCATAGTTTGAAAAGTCTGGTATGTGTTACACTGGCACATCTATAGACTCTTGCATATCGCATCTATCCAGAATCACAGTGTGGCTTCCGAGCAAACCAAACAACCATGGACATGATCTTCTCACTACACAAGCTGCAGGAAAAGTGCCAGGAGAGGCAGATGCCACTCCACAACTGCATTCATAGACATAACGAGTGTATTCAACCTGGTCAGCCAAAGTGTTCACAGTCACTGCACCAGAGATTGCCATTCAAAAATTGGGCTGTTCAGCCACTCACACAGCTGCAGATATAAAAAAAAAAAAAAATTGTGACGGAGAACAAGAAAAGAAAAAGAGCAAGACATTGTCTTGCCTGCCGGGATCGAACCTGCGTCCTCCCGCATGCAAAAACAAATGCAATTTAGGCTCTGGACGGACGTGAGGTTTGACTGATGTGCCGGGATGTTTGGATAAATATGCCCATAAAATAACCAAAGTGAGTGGAGCATGGGGTGACAAGCATTCGGCCTACGTGAGACGGCAGTCAGTAAAGAAAACATTTTGACGACAACAGATTTTCAGCTGCTGGTTGACGACGAAGACGAAGACTAAGACTGTGTTGACCAAAGGAAAGTTTGGCCTGCGAGAAGACGGTGGACTCGCTTCTTTTTCCCCCCCTCAGCAGGAACTTGTTGACTCAAATATCTATTTCCCCCCCCCTCTTATTTTTTTCCCTTCCATAAAAATAAACCAAAAAAGTGGACACTACGCCATCGTCTTTAGTAGACGGAAGGATGCCAACCAGAATATAATATCATTCTTGGGATTGATTTTAATATGTTGGAGAATAAAACAATAATGTTAGAGTTCAATAACACCAAGTATTCATTTATTAAACCCAGTTTTGTTAAAACCAGTATACAAATTAACTACACACGAACCTTTATTTTTTTAGTGTCTTGTAACACATTGCAGGATTTTAAACAAACTAATAACATCGGCTGTTTTGAGGCAAATCTAACTCAGATTTTCAGAGACATCATTAATAAGATTTATTCTATGTATTAATGATTTGACTATAAATTAAATATTCATTGATAAACTTACGCAATTCTTGAGGCTATTGTAACATAAGCAGTGACATAGTTTCGGTTACAGACAGACAGCAAATCTCCATTATAAGACTAGCAAAATAAAAAAAAAGCCCTCTGGGTAATGTAAAAATAAATTTTTGAAAAATATTGCCTGGGGTGGGTGAGAGTTAAAAATTCAATGTCAATAAACTAAATTTTATTCAGTTCAATTCTGTTGAAAAATAAATTCTTAAAAAAATTGTTTCAATAAAAAATTCATTTTAAAATGTTTGTAGTTGTTACGCTCTTAAATTCATTTTCTTAGAAATTTAAGAAATTTCATATTTATTAAAACTAAAAGTAAGCATTTTTTTAGTAAAAAAAAAAAAAAAACGAATTCTGAATTCTGTTAAAAAATGTCATATTATTCTTTTTCAAACTTTTAATTGGTTTTTTAATTAAGTTGACAAGAAAATTTTTTTTTTTTCCAAAGAAATCTGATGCAATTATTCAGACTTATCTTTATAGAAAAAATTAAAAAATCGTTTTTTATCGGTTCATTTTTTCCAGATTTCATAAAATAAAATGGGGGGGGGGGGACGACCTCATAAAAGAATATTTCTCCTAATGTATTTTTAGGAAAAAACTATTTTAAACGTAATTTCATCAACAGGTGAATAAGTACCAAAATTTTTGTGAATTTTTGACTCTTAATTGATTTTTCATAGAATTTTTAAAAAAAACGGTAGTCATAACTTGTTTTTGGCAACGTTAAATTTCAATTGATTTAATGGTATGAAAATGTAAATGTTTTCATTCATAATTTTCATTATTTCCATTAGCTGAAAAAAAAAATCAGTTTTTTTTTAATGTTTCTTTTGAATGGTTCAAAAATGTTGAAGATAATATTAACCTTTATGCAAGTTTCATTGTGTTAAATATAGTTGGTGAGGGTAAATATAGTTGGTGAGGGTAAATTTGACACAGCATATTGGACATCCCTACTATATATGCATTTTTTGCTTAGAGATTTAATAAATTTCATATTTATTCAAGCATTAAATTAATTGAATAACTTCATTTAATTCTTAAAGAACAGAATCAAAATTTATATAAATTAAAATTGAAAACCTATTTTAATAATAATAGCAAAAATTAAACCACATTTTTTTTCCATTAAAAATAAATGTAAACAAAATCACTTCTGGTTGAGTCGTATCATGTTTTTGTTTTTCTTTGTAATGACGAGGCAAACCTACCTGACTCAAAACGGTTCCGGTGCATGGCTTGCAGGGAGAAAATGTAGCGAAGAAGAAAGGAATGTGGTCGGGGCGGTGTGTCGTGGAGTCCGGTCGGAGTGAGAAATGTTGAAAAGTTGGAAGGGGGGCAGAGAAGACACTTTTATTGATATTGAAAGGCACTATGGGTAATGGCCCATGGTGCATTGCAACTCCTGCTTTCACCATAAAAGTGGCCCATTTTGGGCAGAGAGGGTGTGGCGATTTTTGCGTGCTTTTGTGACACGGCGTTTTGTATGAAGAAGGAAGGAAGGAAAGAAAGAAAGAGGAAGGAAAGAAGACATATTCTACTCTTAAACCAAGCAACTTAATATTTTGATATTCAAATTTTAATTTTAGTGTAGAAAATGTTTTTTATTTTTAAAAATTTTTTTGTCTTGATTTTAAATTACATAAAAGAATTTTTAAGACATGCAGATACTAAACCAGATATACAATTGGATACGAAAAATATATATTTAAATTTAAGGTATGAGAAGGTTATGGTGAAATTTCTAGTTTGTAGATAATTTTCTCGTAAAAGTCTAAATGTCAAATAACTTTAAATATATATTGAAATAAAACAAACTATATATAAATTAATAATACCGGGTAAGTAATTAATAAAACTTATCTCAAAAATCGCTGTAGATTATCTTTTATTACTTACTTCCGAGTAAATTTATTAATAAAGATTATATAATTACTACATAAAATAATGGACAGACTATAAATTACATACTCACTGATGAACTTGCTTAATATTTGACGTAACTTTAACATAAGCAGTGACGTAGTTTCAGTTAGACAGAAAATACTGAATCTCAATTATATATCTATATATAATGGAGATAGACTGCATTTTTGTCTGAAGCCGAAACTATATTACTACTCAAGTCACAATTCCTTTAATTTACGTCAAATTCTCCATGATTTCATTCTTTTAAACCTTCAGTTATTAATAAAAATTGTTTTACATTAGTAATACTGTTGATCATATCTACGTACTAATAACATGCAATTGTATTTATATATACAACAAAATAGCGATTTACAGTTTGAACGAGAAGGCTAATTTGCATATTGATATTTAAAATTTTATTTTAATAAATATGTGCTTGGTATTATTGATTTCTAATTGTTTGGTTTTATCTTAAGAAATATAAACAAAAATCTCGTAGATAAATCTTAAAAGAAATTTATTTACAAGAAGAAATAACTGTAATATTATCCTTTACTTCCTATTTTAACTAAATAGTTAAATTAGGAAAATTTACCAATGAAACAGGGGAGTAATGGAAAATGATGGAATAGTTAGTTTCAAAGCTGTTCTATTTTTCGATTATACCCCCTCTGTTGCAGATCTTTTTATCTGCATTCTTAGTCAGTTTCATTAGCCTTTCTAATTTAACATGATATTTTATTATATTAAAACTTAAAAACTTGCACCCGGAGGGTGCATATATTTGCTAGTAGATATAATTTAAAAAATATCAATTTCAGTCAATGCTGTGGAATCAGTGATATAAACTTTGAGTTGTGAAAATTTAGGTTTGACTTCAACTACAATTTCATTCTTTCACTTTCATTAAATATTTATTTAATTTATATAATGATATTTCACTACATTATTAACTATTTATAACATTTTGATTTTAAAGGTTCTTTTTAATTTTGATTTTAAAGGGAATTTTCAAATGAAAATTTTAGTGTTTTTCATTGTTGGATTTTACGGCATGTCAATCCCTGTTGGCTTATTTTATGCTGAAGACATTTTTTTTAATTCATTCTTGATGGATACTCAATTTTTTTAAAAACTCATTTTTGATATATTTAACCCATAGATTGGGACCCTAACAGTTACTACCACCCAGGGTCAGAGTGGACCTGGGAGTAATGGTGATGAAAGAATACTCCAGATTGCCCAGAGTTTCAGAACTGGAACTTCATCAAGGTTTTTAATTCAACATTTCTTTTTGGTTATTTTTAATGATCAAAATCTTTAAAAAATTCAATTGAAAAAAATGTTCAACTTAAACACTCAAAATAACAACAGGAAAGACAATGGAGATAAGAAAAACAGAAAATGCAACTTGATTTTGTATTTTTACCACACACAAACATTCATATACCCACCACATACACGCTACGTCTATACGCTTATTCATATAGACAGATTCACACCCACACACAAACATTAATATACCCACACACATATTCATATTCACACCCAAACATTCATATACCACCACATACACGCTACGCCTATACGCATGTTCATATAGACAGATTCACACCCACCACATTATTACACCTACATATGTGCACACAGTGACAGAATAACTTATATGTCACAAATATAGAAAATTACTAAAGCTAGTTTAAATGACTAAAGATAGTGAATTAGTGATATATAAATTGATCAGCAATAAGTCAACAAAAACCTTACAATATTCAAATGTAGTTGATACTAAAATCTAATGGTGATTGTTTTCTCACTAAATTAGCATCAGAATTTCAATAGTGAATAAAAGTTTTATCACATGTTTAATAAATCCACCTTTACAGAACATAAACAGCTCATTTTAATAGAAAAAATAAAAACAAAATAATCATGTGATATTTCTTTATTTGTCAGAACTTTTTAGATGAGGCTTCATGTGTATTCTTTAGATTTTTAGGACTGTTGTCCTCATCTTTATTGTGGTATGTAAAATCACGTTTCGGATGCTGTATTTTCTGGACTTCCTAAGGTGTTTCCTGTGTATCCGAGCATAGCAATGTAAATTGCTTTAAAAATTAAAAATATTAAAAATTAAAAATAACTAATGTCATTGGAATTTACACTGAGTTGTGCAGGAAACAAAATTGTTTTTGTTAAATGATCATGATGCTCCTTATAGAACACATGTTGGACTTATAGGCATGCAAAACAAGGATTTTGTTATTTGAATAAGATCTTCAAAAGTTCTTTGATGCCTTGTTTGATTAACAGTCAAACTATTCAAAATGATTTCCTCCCAGGTTGGGTCATTACTATGCTTGGACACACATGAAACACGTAAGGAAGGCTGGAGGATACCGCAACCAAAACATTGTGATTTTACATTATATTTCTTTATCTTACTTTTTATTTTTCAACAAGATGAACAATTTCAGATTATCTATTTTAAAGGATGTGATAAAAAAGCTAAATACCTGAAAATTTTCCTCATCAAAAGGGAATAAAAGAATTTTCCATTTTAGCAATTTAAGTGAAACATGAATTATGAAGCATCATTTATCTTTATGTGAACAAACAAGTCACAAATGACATCATTCAAGGGAAAATAATTAGCAAATATTTTGTTGCTATGATGTTGATCCTTTTGTTTAAAAAAAACAAAACAATTAAAACTTATTCTAAAATAGCAGCAGCAGCAGCAGCAAGCAAGAGTGATGGTCATTAGTCTTTAAGAAAGACATCTAAATTCTGTATTAAATCAGCAACATTCAGGATTTGTCCCCAAATAGAAATAAAAAATAAAAAAACAAACAAAAAAACTGTCAAATAGAGAAAAATAAGTTTTATTCATAATTATGTACAAGTTGTTTTTTGTTGTTAGTAAATAATGAGTAAGCACCATGATGTGTTGTGCAAATGATGCAAACATCAGAAAAGAAAGAAAAACAAAACAAACAAACTTTGTACAAATAGCAACAGTAAAACTGTTGTCTAAATATCCAGGTGATGTAAGGCATTTGTTTCAAACTAAAAAAGCAACTGACAATTCAGTTTCATTTAAGATAACTAAACTGGCAATAATAAATCTCTCATTTTCTTAGCCTCAAAAATATTTCTGATAATCGACAAATAACACATTCATATGAAATGGCCTTATTCTTAGAAATGTCTTGGAAATCTAAATTGCTTTTAATGTATGATTAAATTATTGAAGTTTATATTTTTAGGCTGATTATATTTTACCTGCATCTTAAAAAGAAATCATTTTATATAGAGATCTATGATACCATAAGAATTTTTATTTGATATTCATGAAGGGAATTAATTGTACAATAAAACTTTTTTTTATTTTTTTATAAAAAGAATTTTTTTAATTATATATACCTTCTATCTTACATATTACAACAAAATCAATGATCTTTTTGATTGGGAAGATAAGTTTTTTAAAAATATAATTAAATTTATACTTCATTTAGTCAATAATCATAATGGATGAATAGTATTTGCTTGTAGATTCATTGTGTATCAAATGGTTTGAGGCTTCAAGTTTTTAACAGAAAATAAAATATTATTAATACCAGATCAATTACAAGTAGCATCTGAAAATAATTAAAATGAAGTTTTACAAATCCACTAGCAATTAAAAATGAAAGGACAAAATGCTAAAGAAAAATGATGAGGATGAATGGGATGATGGGTGGTTTTTTTCCTCCATCAAATATGGCCGTTTCTAAAGCTCAAATAATCACTAATATTATACAGCAAAGAAAATAGGAGAAAAGGTATTGCTTGTTTATATAACACAAAACATTTTTGTTGAAGGCACAAGAAGAATCCAGTTAAGAGAAGAAGAAGAAGAAATTAACTTGAAAATTGGATAAGGATCATAAACACTGAATTAACAATACTAAAATGCCAAATTATTTTAAGTGATTTTATCTGCAGTGATATTGAATGCAAGAGTAAGACACTGGTCAATATTTCTAAATAGTATTTTCATATGCAGAAAATATACAGGTATATTTAATGAAGAATGGTAAGTGAGGGGGGGGGAGCATTAAAAATACTACAAATGACATTAAATTCCGAAGAGTAGTTGGTCATCAAATTACTTTTTAAGTTTCTTTTTAATTAAATGCAGAGAGAATGAAGAGTCTGAATTATTAAAGCCTCATTTCTTATTTTGAAATCAATGAGGTAAAAATTTATCTAACCATTTGAGAGAGAAAAAAAATGTTGATTAATTTCTATAAAGACTTTAAGAAAATAATTTTTCAGCTGTTTTAGTTAAGATAGAATGTAGAATTCCTGAGTGAAATATGTGTAAATATAGATAAACAATAAAAGAGCAAAAACTAATAAATGATTACTAATATCAACAACAGATCTTGGATGTTTATTAGTATATTGAAAATGCAACTTTTAGAGCAATTTCCAGTTTCTAAAATATATATTCTTTAATTTTTACAGTTACATTTATCTAAAAGTAACTATATATATATATATATATATTATATATATATATATATATATAGAGAGAGAGAGAGAGAGAGAGAGAGAGACCCTTAAAACAATTATTATTATGATAAAATTTTTAATTTATCTAATAAGCCTCCATTAAAAGCATTGTCAGACAATATCTTAAATTGATCGTGTTTAAGAATTCAAAGACACTACATATGGAATCTGGTGATCAGAAAAGAAATATTCAGTTTCAGATTTGCAATTGAATAATTAATGCAAACATCATTAAAATTGGACTTAACGAAGAGCAGAATGTTTAATGAGATGCAAAATGAACACAAGACAATAAAGGAGACAAATGTAAAAAGATGCAATTCAAATAATTGAAAAATACTTTTTTTTAAATTCCATATTAACTGAACAATAGTGTCAACTTGAGTTTTCAATAATTTAAATATAAATATTTATGATATCTGAATTTTTTTAATATAAAAACTCAAAACAAAAAAAAAGATTTTTTTTTTTAAACTGGTAAAAATATAAATCAACAAAGAATAATGAAAAATATTAAATAATCAATTTAACAGAAGATATTTTTTTAAAAGTTCACTCCCATTTAAGTTTCCCAGTAAATGAATAAATGCTCAAGTAACACTAAATTGTTGCAGTAATTCCACAAGAATTATAAAGCAAAATTTTTAGACTCATTTTCAGCTTGAAGACAATATTATCAGACAAGAAAAAAGTTACAATATATTCAAACTTTTTGACATTTTTAGTCTAGGTTACTAAACATAATTAGGGAATAAATCACCCATCATATTTCAATATAAAAAAAAGAGAGAGAGATAATTTAAGTGGACTGAATAAGCTTATAAGTTTTATTTCAAAGTGCTGAAAAGTTCTTAGACCAACCAAAAAGGAATTGACTTATTCTACATATTCATCCTAAATTTCAATAAACTTGGATCATTCTCAAGTTAAAAAAAAACAGGAAGAAAGAAAGAAAAAAGTAATTCTGTCGTTGGTTTAATCA
This sequence comes from Doryteuthis pealeii, assembly GCA_023376005.1. Lineage (NCBI taxonomy): Eukaryota > Metazoa > Mollusca > Cephalopoda > Myopsida > Loliginidae > Doryteuthis > Doryteuthis pealeii. Next base: position 144,772,242 of record CM042140.1, read on the forward strand.
AGAATTTTTCATCACTTCTTGAGAAATAAATTTGGATTGAATTATCTGAAAAAGAATCATATGATTAACATGTCTATTTCACCAATTTGTATATTCAGTTGTTTTGTTTTTTTAATATACATAATCCCAAAACTAATAAGTTTTTCAGTGTATAAAACTACATTGAATTCTAGTGAAGGGATGCAAAGATCTGTGCTGGTGCTGGGTTTTTTTCTTTTTAGAAACAAAGTCACTTTTAAAGAATCTTCAACATTACATTCTGTTAACATATACAATTATATTTGCATATTTATTGCATAGAATTAATGTTCAGATAATATGCAATTTAGTAAGAAAATTTAAGATAAAAAATAAACAAACATAATTTTTTGAGGGGGAAATTTAAAATTTAATATAAACAAAATGCTTCACTGGCAATGGAATTAAATTGAGTAGCCGAGATAGACGAGTTTTCTCAATTCATAAACAGGGATTTGTGGAATTCTCAAAAAGAAAAAGAAAAAAAGAAGAATTTTAAAAGAGTTTGATGTTTTCCAGAATTGAATCTTTTTTGTGTTTTTCTTACCATTCAGTTCCTTCTTTACCTGAGATAGAACCGAGAAAAATGTAGCCCAGAAAATGAAGAAGAACTCAACCACATTATTGATAAGAGCAAGATAAGCAGTTAGAATGTCTATAATTGCTTTGTTTTCTTGTCAAGTTGGAGGCATCCAAAATGACATGCCAGGAGGGGGAGGAGGTGGTTGAAATGGTGGGGGTTGAGCTGTAGATGGTTGATTGGAAAATTGTTGTGATGGAGGTGGCTGATTTGCAAATTGTTGAAGATAACCCGGGTTAGTGGCCACAGCTGTTGCGTGTCCATTAAATTGAGGAGGGGGAGGTGGAGGAGGATGTTGTTGTTGTTGTTGTTGTTGTTGGATATATGCTTGAGAAGTTGGCAGGCTTGTTGTGGTGAATGTGGACTGCCCCAATGGACGTGGCATACCAAATTGGGATGCTTGAGACGAGAGAATTTGTTCATAAGAATTCCTTGGATTAGTTGGCTGTGGTTGCTGCTGCTGCTGCTGCTGTTGAGCAGGTTGTTTTGCAGCAAAATTAGTTGGACTAGAACAAGATTGATATGAAACTGGATTATTCGGATCAGGTGGAGAATATTGTCCATGGGGGGTCAAAGGGGACGTTTGTTGTTGTTGTTGTTGTTGATGTTGTTGTTGCTGTGGAGAATTTGTTGTTATCTGTCCTTGGAGGTATTGGTCATAATGATTTGTTGATAGAGATGTTGGAGGTGGGGGACTAGGCTGATTTTGTTGAACAAAATTTGAATTGTTTGATCCTGGCTGGTTGAATGGAGGTGCACGTTGTTGCTGTTGACGATTTGGTGAACTAGAATCATCTTCTTCATCATCAGATCCATACACTACAAATATAAAATCTTATTTCACAATACATTTCTATCTTCAAAACAAAAACATCATTTTAAATAATCAAACATTTTCTTGGATAAATACACAAAAACAATCTGAGTTGAAATATAACATATAAAACTTGGCTAATTTTATTTTCTTTTTTAAGAAAAAAAATTCTTACATGAAAAATGATTTTTTAGATTGTTAAACAATTTCAAATATTTTGTCAAAGTTAACTTAACATCAAAATAATCTTATTGAATTAAATTCAGATAAGAAAATGTTTTGGTAACTTATTTATTGTTGTTTTAAAAGAAGTTAGGATCTATATATGTATTAGATATTTTAAACAATGATTTGCATGTGAACAAATTCAAATATATTGCTGATAAAACTGTTACTAAACATCAAAGTTTCTTTGTTTATAAATAAAATTAGAAATCAATTTCCTGATACAATAAAGAATATTCAACTAAGAGATCTTTGAATGACAAAAACTAAAATAAGGATTAATAATAAAAATAAAAAATTTTTTTTAAATGTTCATTTTTTTTTCCATTCTAAACTTAAAAAAAAAAAAAAAAAAAAAAAAAAAAAAAGAAAGCAACAATTTCTATAAAAGATTGTTAAACAGCTGCAACTAGAGATGTGTAAATATGAACAATAAATATAATAAAGGGTTGTGTCACTCCATATTATAGTTGAGAAAAGAAAAAAGAAATTTTTTAATCAGAAATCCTCAAATGAATTGACTGAAGAATTAATTTCTTTTTTTGGCGGGGGGAGGGGAGTCCATATTGAATTGGGATCAGTAATCTACTCAACAATTAAACCAATCTAATTTCTAAAAATAGGTCAAGTGGGGTCACATAACAATTGACACTGAAGAGAGAGAGTAGAAAAACACATAATTGATTTCTATGAAAAAGTTAACATGTATTTTTGTAACAATATAGACTGTTATTCCAAGAATGCAAAGTAGAAATAGTTAATGTGAATTTTGCAACAAGAAACTTATGAATAGGATTGAATTAAAAGATTAATATTGAACATTACCTGCAACACTACCAAGTGCACCTTTCATTTTCTTGCGTTGTTCTTGAGATTCACAAGCAGACTGATGTTGAGCACCTCGTTTGCTCCCTAGAATTGAAATTTTTACTTTAATCAAAACTCATAATGACTTAGAAAGATACATCAAATAGAATACAAATATCAAATGTTCTCAATTTGGTTTTTCTTTCTTTCCATTTTTATAATTCATTAAAGATCTTTTCTACATAAAAGAAATTACAATCTTTCATTTTAGTAATTCTCTGTGAGTAGAAAATTTATTAGTATAAATAAAATCCCTTTTTTTTTGTCTGTTCTATTTCTCATTTTACTAATTTCAAGTGAAATGAAATATTTCTTTTAGAATTAACAATCAGGGCTTTTTAAAAATAATACATACACTATGTACATGTAGACATGTAAAAATTTCCATCCAATTTAATTAGACTTTAACAATGAAATGGTATTGAACATTAAAAAAATATTATATTACAACAATCCTGAAAATATCTTGCAGCACATATAGACAAATTAATCAGACAAATATAAAGATTGAGTAGGAAAAATTGTATTCAGCAATGAGCACCTTTATTCTTATAGGATAACATCAAGAAAAAGTGTTTATATAATGTATTGTTTTTATATATATATATATATATTTTCATTCCATCTTGCTCATACTCATATATATATATATATATATATATAATATTGTAAAAAATGGGGAAAAAAAAGTTTATGAACAAATAATGTTTATTTCGCCTACGCTGCAGTGTTTTGGTCTGTTTTGATAGACCTTCATCAGAGCTTTTGTTGGTTTAAGGAAAAATAAATTATTACTGAAAATAAAAAGTCTACAAGCCTGTTTTTGGTGTGTTGGGCTTCTTTTTTTGATCTTCAAATGTGAGGAAGAAAAAATCTATTTGTTGACAAACGTTAGTGTCTTTAGATTTTTAAACACTGTAACAGCTTCTCCATTTATGCTAAGTGAAATGTGTATGTGTGTGTGAGTATTATTATTAAAATATAATTAATAGAAAAATTATAATTGAAATAACGGCATCCCTCTTTTTATAGTACGTGATAAATGTGTGTGTGTAAATTTTATTTAGTGTTTTATTTAATTTTAATTAAATTTTTACAATATAATTTTTTTTTATTACAATATTTTTTACTACGTGATGAAATTATTTTAACAATATTTTTACTTTGTGAAGAATGTGTGTGAAATTTATTTAGAAATTATTAGATTATCATTATTAAATTATTAAATCTATTTAGTAATTGCAATATTTTTTACTACATGATGAAAATTTTTACAATATTTTTACTACATGATGAGTGTGTGTGTATGAAATTTATTGAGTAATTATTACATTATTATTATTAAATTTATTTAGTAATTGCAATACTTTTTAGAACGTGATGAAACAATATTTTTTACAATATTACATAGTCAGTTTCACTTCCATTATATATATATATATATATATATATATATATATAAACGAACAAATAAAATACTCACCAGGTGGTGGTGGAGGTGGCATCAAATGTTTATCAACTTCTGATCTTTCTGGAGATGGACTGTGAGACGGAGGTGGTGGAGGGGGTGGTGTCACAAATGCTGGCTGGTTTACAGGTGGTGGATTTGGAAACCCTTGAGTCCTAAAATGTAGAGACATCATTTTTAATAGAAATAGCTTTCAAGATTCCTAACGATTAATGGTATGGCATAAAATATATAATTACTAGTATAGTATCTGTACGTGTAGAAATCCCATTACATTGTAAAAACTATAAGATATTAAATATATAGAGGTTATTATATGGTTATTATAATGTAATACACCATTGAACATAGAAAATAAGAAGAAAAAAAAAATGATTATTTGAATTTGTATTCAATTATTTGTAAAACTTAACACTTAAAATCTTTTTCATTTTCTGTAAATATTATGATTGAAAATTTTATGTGACAATTTATGAAATCATTTATTTTAAAGGAAAAGTATTGAATCTTCAAATGAATAGATGTTTTCATCAGATCTTACCTGAAGTCTTCATAACCTTGTGTTGTTTGAGTTACAGTAACAACTGGTTGACTGAAAGATTGTGAAACTGGACATTGTTGTTGGCTATTAACAACTGAAGGAGGAGGACCTGAAGCAATCATATTAGCCAAGTGGGGTGGTCCATGCTGAGATAAATACAAATAAACATTGTTTTTTGGTTGGGGGTCTTTTTTTAAATTTAAAACTTTCAGTCACACTATTTAAACATTTTGCCAGAAACACTGAAATAGTATTAAGATCAAATGTTGAATGACAAAACATTTTTACAGGTGTTTTATTTCATAATAAATAATTTCAAGGAATAGATTTCCAAATTTGAAATTTAACCAATTAGAAGGACAATATTTTGTTCAATATTTAAGGATTAAATAAAAGAATAAAAACTGGGTGTTTTGTTTTGAATCAAGCAATGAAACATCAACAAGAAGCCATTTCTAATTCTAACTGAGAAAGACGATACTGGCACAGTTTCTTTTTTTTTTTTTTCATTTTTCTGATAAGTGTAATGGTTCAATAGCAATAGTTTTATAAATATATCATTTGCTCTCTACTCATTTATATATATATATATATATATATATATATATATAATGAGTAGAGAGCAAATGATATATATGATATATATATATATATATATATATATATAAAAAAGAAAGATTTTGGTATGTACGTGTCGACCTATAACTCAGAAAAGAGGAGTCACTCAGATTTGAAATCTTGCATATAGATTAATATGCTAATTAATAAACACACAAAATTTGGTTATTGATTTTTACTAATTAAGGGATATAATTAATTAATTAAGCCAAAATCACCCAATTTGCAGAACTGTCCATATACCAGTGCCTGCTGATAATAAAATATTGTCCCTTGCCTGACTTTTTGTTACAGCAATTTACAGTGTTACCAGCAGTGAAGTTTAATTTTAGTGAATAAATTTTGCAGTCTTAGCCATTCCGCTCGGAATTTATCGCCTATTTTTGGCCCAATTTTAAAAATATTTATATGGTTGGAAAGAAAAGAAAATAATCTTTCTAAATATGTAATTTGTATGCATTTTTATCTATTGAATTATTTTTTACAGCAAGTAAAATAAAATAAAAAATTTAAAAAATGGCTTCGGAGAGCTGATAAGTATGATTTTTTTTAAAGACTAAATTTTAACGAAAAATCAAATTCTTTTTTCTCGACTATTTACGGTTCAATCTTCTTTAAATTATTTATATGGTTAGAAAGAGAATAAACTAATCTTTCTAAATATGTAATTTGATTGAGTTTTTATTCATAGAATTATTTTTTACAGTGAGTTAAAAAAAATAATATTTTGCTTCAGTCAGCCTAGTATTCGTAGTATGATTTTTTCATACTAAATTTTAACATAAAATCACATCTTATTTATTGTATATTTCTGTTCCTATCTTAAAAATATTTATTTGGTATAAAATAATCTTTCTAAATATGTAATTAGTATGTCTTTCCATACATTGAATTATTTTTTACAGCGAATTAAATAACAAATCAAATGAAAATATTTAACAATAACTTTTTAAAAATTCATTCCTGTCGTTCGTCAATTGTAAACAAAGCCTTTTTTTCATTTTCATAATCGCGTTAATTTATTTATTTTAATATTAGAAATACAAATAAAATCATGATACTAATGCAGAATAGTGTGCAAGACATAATACCATTAGTTTACCTAATAGATTTCACAGAAATACCTGAAAACTCAAATTATTATCAAATTTATAGTATAGTATACTTTAATATAATAGTTTGACATTCGATCGGCTACGCTTTGAATTAATAATGTTATTTTTTTCCAGATTATGTATCGTTTTACATAAATTTGATTACTTTATTTAATTCTTTTTTTTTCTTTCCAAATATTAAATTGAAGTTTAGCAAATTGCATCATTTATATTTTATTTAAAAAATATAGTTAATCATTGAATTAAAATGTCTTACTATATTATTATGTGATGTCATTCCCTCAAATCTGACGAAAAGAAAATTCCCTGACCTCCCACCAGGCCGGATTAAATTAAGATCTTTTTTATGTGGTGATTTTTATGGGTCATCTGCGAGGATCGAACTCGCTATTCAGTAGTAATTGATCTGCAAACGATTATTAAACCAGGTTTTTATCTCCTCTACCCTGGGCTTTGCTGGATAGCCGCAGCTAGTGTATATATATATATATATATATATATATATATTACTAAAAAGAAAGATATATATATATATGTGTGTGTGTATAATATATATATATATATATATATGGTTTAAAATTCTTTTATAACAGTTCCACCTTCATCAAAGGCAACCCCCCCCTCCACATATCTTCTTCATTTAGCCCATCCCTCTGATGTTCTGCCTTCATCACCTAAGGTAAACCTTCTTCTCCAAGCCCATCTCTGACAAGGCCATCAACTCTGACTCATACCAACATACATAAGACAATCCTTAAAACTATCAATTCAAAACCAACTACATCATCAAACCTTGCCACTTTTGCATTTTCATTGAGTTTGTCATTAGATTCAAGCACATCTAAAATGAATCTCCAGAGACATACCACATTCCATTTATCTTTTTTATCATCAGGTTGATAAAGAACATTTAATTTTTCTATACATTTTCCTGTTATTATCTATTATCATATCAAAAATGAGTGAATCAATGATTGTTTCCCTAAAGCTTTTTTCCTCTTTAGTTTAATGACTAAAATTATATACTAAAATATTCCTTACTTTTGGGATTGAATTAAGTTTGCAAAAAAAAAATAATCAATTTTCATCATTTTAATTATCAGTAAAGTAATCCATCTCTCACTAATCATCTGCCTATCAATTTCACCCCTTCTATTATATTTTAGTATATCAGTGAGACCAATTTGGAGAGACACTCTTTTAAAGCCAGAGCTGACTGCTGACCCCTGTCACCACCACTAAACCAGCAGTCGAGAGAAATCTATTTACCACCACCTTACCCTTCTGTCATGGTAAAAATTGTCAATAGTGTTTTTTCCTTTTGTTTTTGTTAATTTAACTACCAAAGAAGTATAAAAATATTTTACTTTATTTTCAAAACTTTTTTCACTGTAGTTTTGTTTGTCAATTAAAATTATGGTGAAGTAAGTAGAAAGGGATTATGTTTGATATTACATAAAAAAATGATTTTCTGTCATCCCACAACTTCTCAATGCCTTAGCTATTAATAGAATTTCAAGAATCAGGTCAAATTTAAATTTGGTCAAACTTTCCCTTTCCTAGAAATCTTACAAAATGATTTTAATGATTTAAAAAAAAATCCCTGGCCTTATTTCTTTTTTAAAATTAATTCACTTTTATTCTGATCAGAATTATCTACCCAGAGCTCAATAGGTGACCCAACTGGTTACATTTTTCTAGTTTCTTCTTAAATGTACATATTTGTTAATAATATCCATCCCCTTTATGTTATATTTACCGATTTGTTCGCACAAGTGAAAAAGCAGAATAATAACATTTTATTAAAACAACTCAAAAGAAAAAGAGAAAACAAAAAAGGTACAAAAGTAAAATATAAAAAATTTGATCATCTGAAAAAGGAAAAAAAAAAAAAAAAAAAAAAATGAATGAAAATAGAATATTAACAAATAAAAAACATTGAAAATCAAATCATTCACCTGATAACCAAGTAAATTTTCAGGGACTTTTTCTTCTGGTTTTTCCTCTGTAAACCTTCGTTTAGGAGGCTGCTGTGGAGGAGGTACAGGGGATTGTGAGGGTGGAGCTTGTTGGGGTGGAGGAGGAGGTGGTTGGCCAGCATCATCTTTAGGTGGTCCCATGTTATATGCATACCCTGAAGTTGCTATAGCATAGGTAGTTGGAGTCACTGTATATGTTGCTGTGGCAGGTAAACTCATAGGCAAACTGGTACCAGTAAACTTGAAGTAGAAAAAACAAATTCATTCTTAAAAAGTTAAAAGATATAACATTAGAAAAGTATCATTTCTCTTTTCCTGATTATCAATCTAATAAATATAATTATCAAATATAATTTACCTGTCCATAATAGGGTGGAGGTGGTTGTCCAACTGCAGGAATTTGCTGCTGTGAAACAAATTGAACTCCTGGTTGTAATGTATTCATAGGTGGTGCAATTGAGTTTGGTACTGGAGAAGCAAACTGGGGTGCCATCTGGTGGTTACCACCAGCCAAAGACATTCCAACAGGTGTCAGAGCTTGTTGTCCAACTATCACCTGTGTTGGTTGGCCCCCTCCTAAATTGGTATTAGCTGTAAATAAAGAAAAAATTATCAAAGTATCTCAGAAAATAAATTATTAGAAATAGACAAAATTTACTATTTGGGTTATTCGGACTATTGTCCTCAACTTCATTGTTATCTGTACGATTCAGACAATGTGCTCTCCGGCCTTCTTCAGGTATTTCTTGTCGGACCCAGGAACCTTAGTTTCGGACGAAACGTTGTACAGATAACAATGAAGATGAGGACAATAATCCAAATAATACTAATTATGAAGCCTCATCTCAAAAATTCCAAGAAATAGTAGACAAAATGTATTATAGTTTTTTGTTAAAAATGGACTCTTGGTTATTTAAAAACTAAGTGATCCAACACTAAAAGTGAGTCACTCATTTGCATAGATAATCCTCTTATAATCTTGGAGAAAAGTTTTATTCTATACTCTAAACTCTTAAATTTGTTGAAATTCAAACTAAACGTTTTAATAACATAATTGTTTTAAATTAGTGAATTGTGACAATCTAAATTTCATTCTTTACATTCCTTTTGTTTTATATGAGACCAAAACATTTTTTTAAAGTTGGTCATTTTTGTGCAATCAAAGGTTTGGGGGTTTTTTTGAGGAGGAAAGATTAAACTTTTTTTTTTTTTTTAAAGTTTATTTACTTTTATTTGTAAAGTTTATTACTGAAATGTATTCATAAACTCCCCTTCATTGCCAAGATAAAACTGATATTATAAAAAATACTGACAATTATAAAGAACTAATTATTAGCAGAACTTTTTTATTTAGAAATAATTAATTGAATACACCACTTAATAGGAATGGACAAAGGGAAAATTCTTCAATTCATACAATGACAAAATGATTTTTTATTTATTTATCATATATTAAGTAAAAAATAAAATATTAAAAAGTTTTGACATGATACTAATAAATTACCAACAAGTAAAATGTAAAGACAAAATTAAACAGTTATGCAAATTTACCAATTTGAATACAATGTGAATAATGAAAGGATTGCTGCATTTTACATTTACAAATTTTAATTTCAAAATTTACATCAAATTAAAAACATTTTTAAAGGAAAAGAAAGTGAAAATAAAAAAAGTTATTTAAAAAAATGAATAATGTTCTTACTAAGAAAAGGGTCATTTGTTGTAGCAGCATATTGGCTCATTCCAGGAGCAGTAGATACTTGTAACATTGGTGGAGGTAAAGTAGCATTGGGCAATAAACCTCCACTAGCATCCAATTGACCTGGTGGAGTACTGTGAGGTGGGGGACCTACAACAAAAATAATAAAAATTAATTCTTACTCTTAATTAGAAAAATAAAAGTTAAGACAAACAGATGTCAAACAACTGCAGTGAAAATTAACTAAATTCTTATAAACCAGATAATCAATAATTACTTTTCAGTTCTATGCCTACATCAGGCTTATTGTATAAGGATAGCAAAGAATATTCATTACTTTAACTAATAAGAACAAGTTTATAATACATTTTGGAAAAAAAGAAGAGGAGGAGACAAACAGCCCTTTGTGTAACTGTAAAGATTATAATATCTATTCCAATTTACTATGCTATACAAATAAAAACCTTATGAGTTGACTTAACTTTACAAATAATATCTTTAGACACAGAAACATAATAATGTATGGGCGGGTGTATGTATGTCTGGAGGAAATTACAAAAATAAAACAATTAACGACAAAGTAAATATATATACACATTCACTAACATCAGATTGTGTTGAAAATTATGAAGATTTGATCTACATTTTCAAAGACAGTTAAAATTAAATTTACAATAGAATAACATTAGAATCCTGCTTCAGCCATTGTTAGGCGTTTCTAACTAAAACATCATCAAATAAATTACAGAAGGTCAAAACAATCAATTTTTTTTCATGTTAGTAGTTAACATGAAAAAAATTGATTGTTTATAAAATAATCGCGTTAATCTATTTTTAATTATTGGGTTTCAAATATTAAATATACAATTATCAGATCTTTAAAAAATATTGGTTTGATAATTTTTTGTATTTAATTTAATAAATATATTTAATTTTACATGTTATAAAAACAAATTAAAAATTTAAAAATTATTTTGAATTCTTTAATACTTTATTTAATTTTTTGTATGCTTTTATTTTGAAATATCAATTTATCAAATCGACTCATTTATATCTTATTCTAAAAAAAATATTAATTATTGAATTAAAATTTCTTACTATATTGTGATGCCATTTCCTCTATCCTGACATAACACCACCCCCCAGCCCAATTAATAGGTCTCTTTAATGTGGGGATTTTTATGGGGCATCCTGCGAGGATCAAACTCACTATTCAGTAGTAATGAATCTGCTTGCTAACCATTACACCACGTTTATTTTGTTATTTTTTTTCTCTACTCAGGCTTTCCCAGGTAGCCGCTTCTAGATAATTAAAATATAAAATTTAAATAGCAACATGGCCTTTTTTTTTTTTTTGCATTTAATATTTTAAATAGGAGACACTGATTTTTCTTTTCAGAGTATCTGTGCACTTTTTTTTTTTTTTTCTGTGACGCCCTACCATGTCAGATCAACGCAAGGTCTTTTTTTATTTTTTACATAGGGATTTTAATGGAGCATCCTATGAGGATCTAACTCATGAGTCAGTAATAATGGATCCGCAAGACTAATACCCCCCCCCTTCTAGTATCACTCTAAAATATTGACACTTATGTTAAGTGTTATTTTGTATATTTTTTTATTTTTTTCAAATCCAACGCAGGAGGTTTTATTGAGAAAATAAAATATGCTATGACCATTTTTATTTGGAAAAATGGAGCAACAAAATTGTAAAACTGTATTCTAGCAGCATTGGATGAAAGTTTATATACAATATATTCAAATAATCATTTTAATATCTAATTTTTGCTTAAAAAATAGAGTTTAAACTATTTTGGCTTATAAATTTTCCTTTGGGATTTTACAATGAAAGTAAGAGGATCTAAAAAATTAAAAATTAAAAAAAAAAAAAAAAACCTTGTTAAGATGGTGAATGACTCCTAAATGAACATTGAGACTTCTAAATTGTAAGTCACCAGACTAATACCAAGAGACGGAAAAATCATAGTCTGATGAATATTGTAAAAATGGATATTTATTTATTAATAACTATATAAATGGTCATATTTGTTAGGAGTGAACTTTAAATCCACCAAAAATCCTTTTATTAATATAATTTATTTTTCTTACCACTGCCAACTGAGAGAAGTGGTGATGTAGAGAGACTTGTAACCATGGGTACAGGATTTAATGATGTTGCATATGACACAGGGATCACTAAACCACCAGCATTAGCAGAACTAACCATACCTGTAGACAGAAAGAGAAATCCTTGAAATTAAAAAGAACTCTAATTATATAGACACTTGTTAACAATAATATCATTATCTAATACTAAAATATATATTTATAAATAATAAAATAGTAAATTTAAAACAATTTCTTAATTGCGAGTTCAGCAGATAATATTTTAAGATAGCATAGATTTATATATAAGAAGTTTGTACCACACATTTGTTGTCAGATGGCATGAGGTATTTTTAGTTTTAATTAACTTCATACAGAAAAATTGCTTTTAATTCTATTGTAATAGTGTGTATCTTTTATCTTAAAACATTGTCAAAACTGACATTGTTTTGTTTATTAAATGTAACATTGAAAATGGAAGAAATTTAACATTTTCAGCATATTATTACATCATAGAGGGCCAGTTTAGCTCAGTCAGTAAAGCAATCATGAATTGCAAGGTTCTGGGTTTGATATCTGATCTGTGTGGTAAAGTGGGGAACTGACAGTAGGTGTGGCGCTCTACCTCAGCAAAAACAATCTCCCTAGTCTAACGCTGGTGAAAAGGGGAATAGATTCTCTCAATGTCTGGCTGATACCGACAATAGACCACTCCTGCTGACTTTACAAGTGAAAATGTGACTCTAATGTAAAGATTTGTGCGCATTTATGGAGAAGGTAATTTAAATAATCAAACATGTCAAAAGTGGTTTGCCAAATTTCATGATCAAGTTTAGTTGAAAGAAATCAAATGATAATATTAACTGAAAATAATCAAATATTGAAAATCATTTGTATCAAGAGCACCTCACATGGTTTAATGGTTAGCAAGCTAGATTAGCAGACCATTGTTAGTGAGTTTGATTCTTAATGGACGCCCCATACTTCTGGCCTTGTGCCAAACAAAATATGACAACAATGTGAACAAGTTAGCAGGCATAAATGTTTTCCCCAATTGGCTTTGGTGTAAATAGTTTAAACAACAAACTTTGAGGTTTCTTCTTTATCACAAAACTTATAAAATACTTGATAAACCTTCTGAAGGGATAAATTTACATCATGGTGTTTCTTAAATTTGAGAACAGATATGTAAGAATTTGCAGCATCATCTATATTTTCAATAATCCTTACACTAATTGAGAAGTTTCTCTTTATTCTACTTTCACTATTCACCTAAGAACATTTTTTTGTGAACACATGTTGACTGATGCTTTAAATATAAAAGGAATTTGAAAATTAATCCTGACAAAACCTTTTTATTTTTTTCAAAGGTTGTTTTTAACATTTCTAAATCCTCAACATCATTACTAATAAAGAAAGTACATTAAGGTTCATCTGCAAAATCTAATATTTTGCCCTTTTCTCACAAAATTGGGTTTATACTTTTCTAATGGTGATAAATGGCAACTAATGTTTTCACCTGATTTATAGATTCTATTTTATTTACAAATGGATAATGTGAACTAACAGAAAACTAACCCACCCCCACCCCCAAAGAAGATAGTAAAGAAATTTTATGATTGTGTATTTCATAAAAAGTTAAATAACTATCTAACTTTTTAAAATCAAAATATTAAAATTTAGATACACAGAAAATAGACAATTTAACACACCAGTTTCTTTTCAAATTGAAATAAACGGAAAAATAAATATAAGACCAATAAAAGATTAAATCAGTGTATATCTTTTCTTTTTTTTTTTAGTCAAATAGTCTTTCAATTGCATTTTTTATTTTCATATTTTGCAATTCCTTTTATCTTTTAATATCAGTACATAAGTAATTTTGTAAGTTGTATTACGACTAACAATTACTGATTTTCTTGCAATAGTGCTTCATTTATGACAAAGCCTTTTTTATGATAGAAAATATTCTTAATAATGGCACACTAATTTCCAAAGAAATTTGAATTAAAAAAAAAAATAAATAAATAAATAAATAAATAAAATAAAACTTAAAAAAATGTTTAAATGGGGACCAGAAATAGAACAATGAAAATTAGCCTCTTTAGAATATAACATAATAAATACTTATGATAAATAATGAAAATTCGGACCAAGACACCATTAAGCACCCTATTTGTGACCTAAATTCAAAAGGACATGTTTTGCTTTTCACTGTCAAAATCCAGTTGTTTGTTAACAGACAATTTTTAGACACACTTTTTTTTTTAATTATAAAACTCTAAACGAAAGTCACGTTTTTATATTAAAGACACTTTTAAAAAACTTATTTCATGTTGTTGTTAATTCAATAGCAATTCTTTTTTAATTATAAAACTTTTAACGGTAGACATGTTTAACACAGGAATGATTAAAGCTATAAGTATATTATAAGGTTATAATAATAACAGCTAACCCTAACAAAACTTTTAATATTAACTATCCATAGAGGCATATGGAAAATAAATAAACATCTCTTTCGTTTTAAGTTTTATTTTTTTTAAATAACAATATTAGTTTATCTTTAGTGCAAAATTAATTTTTTCACATATGCTAACAACAACATGAAATAACTAATTTTTTTTTATATTAAAATCAAAAACTATTTTAGTATAAAAATGTAACTGGTTTTTATCGTCCTGCTTTTTTGGTTTACTAACAACCAGTGAAAAGCAAAATTCAGTTCCTTTTTGGGCTGGGGTGCCTAATCGTGTCAAGGTCTGAAAATTCAAAGAGGAGGGGGGGGTCTTTTTTTATTTTTTATAAATGTGTTTCCTATTTCCATAGGAATATTCTCATTCAAAAGAATTACCTTGTGTAGGTGCTTGAGACACTAAAGTAGGCGGTGGCATACTTGTTAAGCTAGCTGGTAATGAATTAGCTGGAAGAACTACAGATGATGTTGGTAAAACCTGCTGGAAAGTCGGAAGTGAAGTAACAGTTTGCATTCCTGGAAATAAGAAATCAAATTAGCATTGGATTTTTCACATAGTAATTAAGAATTTTCATAGATTATAAAAGTTCAATTATTTGTGCAATGTATATTTGTCCTGCATTGATTTGTTGATAGAATGGTTTATAAAAGATAGAAATATATGTAACTAAATCTTTAATAATCAAAAACAAGAAGATTTAACAATTGATCTTCATTTTGGAAGAATAAAATGACTTATTTCCCCCGAATAATTTGGTTTATTCTCTGAATTCTTAAAAATCTTAGAATAGAAAAATATTTGTGTCAATTCTTATGTTTATCTTTCTCTTTTACAGGAAAGATGCATTTTTTTTGTTTTAATGAAAAACTGAAATGTCTTTAAATAAACAGAATTTGATGTAATAATCACTAAGTATCAATTGCTTATATTCATAATTTGATTTTAACAAAAACATAGAATTGTAAAATAAGGAACAAAAAGATACATTTTCCTTAAAAAGGTTTCTTAAAAAGAAAAAAGTTTTTGAATATCATTTTTCCATCTCGGCTCAGAGATTTTTTCCCCCATCTTGGCTTGATTTTGCATTTTAGTGTTTAATGTGAATAAAAATATGCAAATATTTTAATATGGTCAATCAGAGAAATGGAAGTTAAAGAAGATTTTCAAATTAATAAATTTCTTTTATACTGAAAGCATTTTATAATTGGTTAGTGATTGATTTAAATAAAACTAAAATAATTGAGAAATAAAAACTCAGTATTTTGGATTGTATAAAAACAATCACTTAATCCTTCTGATGTGAATCTTAATCTATTTTAAATTTTGAATTCTTACAAATGAGGGAGTATAAAATAATTGTTACAAATGAGGGAGTATAAAATGAAAAGAATTTTTTTTAAATGAACTTGCCTGGACCAGGTACATGAGAATATTGATGCTGTTGTGTAACACTCAACTGAGGAATACCTTGTTGTTGACCAATAATTCCACCAGGTGCACAATTCTGGTTTGCAGGTGCTGTAAATAAAATAAAGGGAAGACCAGATGAACATTTTGTATAAGCAAAAAGAGGGGGAAAAAAGGGTATATACTGTAATATGAAATCAGAAGTTAACAGGCAGGTCTCCAATTGTAGATCTAGTAAAATAAATATATTAATAAGAAACATAAACAGTAGAAGAGTTATCTTTATATTAAAGCATTTCCAAATCATTTATATTAAATAATTAATATGTACTAATAATGAAAATATTAATAACTAGAATAAAAAGTATCTAAAGTGATGACAGTAGCAATGGACAGGAGGAAAACATTTATATATTATAAGATATTTTATAAAGAGAAAAAACATTTCTTTAAAGTCCAACATAGAATTGTAATGAAGAACAGCTAAAAAAATACTCCAGATATAACATCAAAGTATTCCAGTGTTTTGCTGACAAAAGTTAGTCATAGAATCCATAATGCACAGATGATTAAAACAAACCATATTTTAAATGCAAAAAATTATATAAGACAAAGAAAAAAAGATTTTTAGATCACCCTTTAACTGATTTGTAAATTTTTCAAAGTACAAAGTTTAATATAGCAATGCTAACAGCACACAAAAAACAATGTAGATATTTACATTTTCAGTCGGTCCAATCTAAAAAAAAATGATTATAAATATTTCTATAAACCCATAAAAATTCTGTTAAACCATACATAATTGTTGTTTTTTTAATAATTTTTTTATCGATGTGACAAGAAAAAAAAAATTTTTTAAAAAAAATGAATATTTGAACACCTGTTTTTTTTTTGTTTTTTTTTCATATATATAATTCACTCGCATGTGAAGGCTTATTTACAAAAACTCACAGTAATATGAATCTGGTAAAATTTGGCAGAAAAACAGAAGAAAGAATGCCATTTAATGTAGTCTATTAGCAGATTAAATTGGTCAGTTACTTTTGCTGTAAGCTATTCTCAAATTTCAGCAAATAACTTTTTGTTGTAAAAATTTCTCTCAATCCCCAATCAGTGAAATAAACTTTTTATCAATTTTTCATGTATTTCTAAAATAAATCTATGTCCAATAGTTTGTTTGGAATTGCCATATACAGAATACATTATCAACAAAGATTTACTTAGAAAATCAGCAAAGCTAAGATTCTCTTAAGCCATTACTTGATTTCATTGAGACAACAGTGATATTTACAACTTAGAAATATAACATTGAATCTTTTACTTTGTGAAAAAATACTATTTTTTATCATTCTAAGGTAATGACTAAATAAATCTTTGATATTATAAACAAACTCTAAGCCCTTGAAAAAAGACAAGCTTAACATAAAAAAAGAAGGTTACTTGATTTTACATCAAAGTTTTAACATAAAAAAGTTAAAGTGTATATTTATTTAAATTTTAACTTTGTGAACCAGTGGGTTTTTATTGTTTTTGTTTTTTTAATCGGAAAAAAAAAAGAAGAAAAAAAAAAAGAATTTATCAAAAATAAATCAGATCTCAGCAAAACCTGAATTAAAGGGTTACTTGACTGATTTTTGTTGTTGTTTTTTTCAAATGCTTAAAGACTGTTGATAAATCTATGTAGTAATACTTTTTATGGTGATTATCAACTACAAGACATAAATTTCTAAAATAATACATGAAAAATTAATAAAAGCCTGTTTCACTAATTTGTGATTGAGCTTTCAACAAAAAGTAATTGATCAATTTAAACTGCTAATAGACAATGTTAAATGGCATTCTTTATTCTATTTTTCTGGCAAATTTGACCAGATTCACATTACTGTGATTTTTTGTAAATAAGCCAAATATACTAAAGACTTGCTTGTGCAAAAAAAAAATAGGCGTTTCATCTTTCCCACACCACACCAGTTTCATCAATAAAAAGTTATAAAAAACAACCTTGATAAACTTGTAGATAAATCAATTTCCTTTTGTTTGATGTATGTGTTGACAGGATTTTATAGGTTTATAACAATTTTATAAGCATTTTTCACATTAAACCCATCAAAAATGCAAATGTCTATAGTGTTTTAGGGTGCTAAGAACGGTTGCCCAATAAGAAGCTCAAGTGATGAGTTATGTCTTTTTTTAAAGGTTTTCATGATATTCATAAGCAAATTTTAAATATAAATGCCAAATTTCATTGTTTTATCTTGAATGGTATTTGCTGTAAATCGGATTTGTCAATTAAAAAAAAAAATACATTGTCCAAAAATGTTCAATAGGGTCCATTTTTATCCATTTT
Organism: Doryteuthis pealeii; assembly: GCA_023376005.1. Lineage (NCBI taxonomy): Eukaryota > Metazoa > Mollusca > Cephalopoda > Myopsida > Loliginidae > Doryteuthis > Doryteuthis pealeii. The sequence continues at coordinate 144,790,500 of CM042140.1, forward strand.
TTCCTGCTTATATTTAAAAAAGTTATGGATGGATTTTGATAATTCAAAAACTCAAAATCTTATATCAATCTATATTTTACGAATATCCTATTATTCATTATAGCAAAATCCCATATAAATTTATTTTTTCATGGGCATTGCAATTTAATATAAGAATGTATAATTCAGTTATCTCTTATAAACTATCTCAGATAGGATCAATTGCCCTCAAAAGAGATCCAGCTCATTTTTATTCTTAACACATTGTTTAAAATGAGCAACAAATTAAAGAGATTCAAAGATTTATTTGAACTATTGATCCTTTTTGTTGCTTTTGTCATTACAAAACCAAGCTTAGAGCTTCTAAAAGAGAAGCTAATCTAATAAAGCAATATACATTTTAAACAGTAATTTATAAATAGAATATCAAGATTATATGAATGAATAATCTGCCATGAAGATCAACAACAAATCAAGGAACTAAAATTTGAAGCAACTCACCAGAACTTGTAGCAGTTATATTTAAGTTTTCTAGAATGTTTCACATGTAGCAGAAACAAAATTGTTTGAATTTTTCTTTTTAGCATATATAAAATTAAAAAAATAAAAAGCATATCTACTTTAAAAGTAATCAACTCAATAAATAAAATCATAATTATTGAGAAAGAGATCTTTTATAAAAGAAACTCATGAAAATGTTAAGACCCTATTTTCAAAAGCAAATAAACAACACATAAGCAATTTAAAAAAAGAAAAAGAAATAATAGCAAAAACAACAAAGATAACTCTTCTACATATTTACTTATCATCACTTATCTAAACAGATACAAGGATTCAGGAGAAAAAAAAATTAATTTTTATGCTTTATTATAGCAGTAATAACACTAAAAAATAAAACAAAAAAAAAAAAAACATATTGCCTATATTTTCCTGCAAAGAAGTCACTGAATGTTGAAGGGAGGGGGAGTAAAGAAAAGAAGGGAATTAATAAACAATTTTATAAATTCTTATGAAAATCATAAAATTAATTATGGTAAGCATTAAAAAAAAAAAAAAAAAAAAAAAAAAAAAAAAAATCAAGATAATTATGTAGAAACTTTTGTGCAGTCATCATGATTATATTGATAACCTTGATACAATAAACCATTAATAAAAGTAATTTAATTTAAAATGAATAATAAAAAAAAGTGAATTTCAGCTGTGCTCTGAAAATCCCAACCAAGCCTTTAATTATAAAGGCTTCAATAAATGTGTAAACATTGTTCCAACTATTAAAAATAGTGATCTTCATGGGGAATTTGTGAGGGACGGCAAAGCTGTACTAAACTAATGAGAGAAATAAAATTTAATTGTAGAATTTTATTATTTAAATAAGACAGAAAAAAGTTCTAAAAATGAAATAAACAGATAAAATGTAAATAAGTGAGTAGGAAAAGAAAATAGAAATAAATGTAAAATAAATTAGCAGAATTCAGAAATAATCAAGAAAAAATTTTATTTTTAAATTTAAAAAATTATAACCCTATAATTATATACAGTTGAGGAGACTCACCATGCGCAAAAAAAAAACAAAAAAAACATTCACAGACAAGATTTTAGAAACAATTCTTGGTGAGGAAAATAGATAGATAGAAACATAGAGAGGGGGGGGAGATAGAGAAAGAAGAGAGAGAGAGAGAATGAAGTTCATAGCATTCAGAATGAAATATAAAAATTAATAGCAAGTTATAAATCTCAGCAGAGGCGCATGGTGTAATGGTTAGAGTTGATGTGAGTTCAAATCCATAACAAGACTGTTTGCATTTTACATATCGCTAATAATACCCTTCAGCTATAGGTAAATAGTCAGGTAGACTGGGTTCTTTAACCTTGGTTAGGCAACCAGTCTATGAGAAGCGAGAAGGAAAACTGAATTCAAACCTGTTAAACTACTTAAAAAATTGTTCTTGTGTCACACATCCTGCTCGTGTGGTAAATATGTATAAATCTCAGAGTTTCACTTTCTACCATTGTATATGTTAATCTATTTCATTTCCCTGGGTATAAGACATACAAAACAAATTTAGAAACAAGTCAAAATAATTTTCCTATCTTTCTTTTTTGTTTTGGTCATTATATTTACTATATTCTTATGTTTATAACAATTTTATGGGATTTATTGATTAAAAAAAACAAATTCAGAAATATCCTGCTGGCCAATTTCTTCATATCAATACTGATACTTAGCTTTTGTAGTTTAATACTATTATATGTTAAAATGGAATTTCTTTCAAAGAAAATAAATAGTATATATACACATTGAAACAAAATTATAGGATACAAAAAACAATTTGTAATCAAATTTGTTTGCCAAAAGTAAAAATGGTAAACTATTTTACAGATTTCCTAATTTGTAATTTTAGGATAAAATTAGGAATAACTTAAAATTATTAATTGGATATTTAAAAAGCTTAGCACAAAACTTGTACATGAGTATGTAAAATTGATGAATGATAACCTGTAAAAAGTATATATATATATATATATATATATATATATATATATATAAAAATACAAATTGCTTAATTTTAGAAGAAATATATTATAGAACACATTTGCTGTATTTTTATGTGATGTTATTCCTTCCATCCAGTCAATGCTGAGCAGACCATTTAGTTGTGTATATGATATATCATATACACAACTAAATGGTCTGCTCAGCATTGACTGGATGGAGGGAATAACATCACATAAAAATACAGCAAATGTGTTCTATAATATATTTCTTCTAAAATTAATAAATTAGCTTATTTTTCATCTGATTTGTCATCCTTTTAGGAATACAGCATTAATATACTATTTACTTGTTTTTTGGTCTAGATTTCAAAAGAGGGAAATATAAGGGAAATAATGTAATGGTGTGAACAATCTGATTTCAAATTTGGGATTCCCCAAAAGTACCCATAACTAAGCCTCCATTAGCCAAATTGATTTAAAACCAATTTCATTTTCATTGCTGGGAAAATTTAGTAAACATTTTTGGATAAACTTTTCTATGATAAGATACTTATCATAGAAAGGTTTATGCTAAAATGTCTCATTTAGTCCAATAACTGAGTTACAAACAGAAAGAGAGAGAGAGTAAAATGTTTACAGGTCATATATATAGATTAGATAGAAAGTTTTGTTAAATTATTCACAAAATTGTAGATGAAAACCTATATGAAAATATTTTACAATATTTATATTTTTAATACTGTTAAACTTTTCATGACAACATTGAAAAATAAATATTGCTATGAAAGATGAAACAAGAACTATAAAAAAAATAAAATAAAATAAAACATTTCAAATAAAATGGACAAACATGCAAAAAAAAAAAAAAAAAAAAAAAATTTAATTATTAAGAAATTTTAAAAGAATTTGTAAAGTACCTAAATAAACAAATTAAACTGCAATCAACCAAGATCCCTACAAATAGGAAATCCTGAATTTCAAGAACAAGGAATAAGACTTAAAGATTACAAAAATAAGTTATAATTCAATTTTTAATTGAAAACACTCATACAAGGCAATAACTAGTTGTATCTAAATATAACATCCACAATACAAAACAACTAATTCTCATTTGATAAACATAAAAAAACTAATTAATTAAATTGACATTTTTATTAGTTTTAATTTTACAAGATACTATAACACTAATCATTATAGATTGTGTGGTGAGAGAATAGAATTTTTAAAGGTTTCATATTTAGCTTACATTTGACTTTTTCAAGATTATTCAGATGTTATTAAAACAATCATCAATCTCAGAATATTTTAAACAAGTCAAAAAATCTGATAGTTTAACCTTATTCAACTTCTGACCCACTTATTATACACTTACATTTTGTCTTAAATATCATGGATTGATAGAAACACAAATAGTAAATGTAAATAAAATTTAAATTGGAGTCCAACCAAATTTCAAAATTTTATCATTTTGCTAACTTATATCAAATTGTCATCTTTACAAAAACCATTATTCCCACAACTGATAAAAACACTAAATAATCTACTTTTCTTTTAACTTTCTCAACCATCAATATAAAAAGGTGTATGTGTGATTACACTGGTTATCACCACCAACAACACTTGAATCTGTCTTTGAGGTTCTGGGTGGAAAAGGTCTTCAAAGTAAGCCTAGAATCTTAAAATCCAAAAATGAAACCAGAAATTCTAGTATAAAAATCAAATCTATCAGCCTAGTATAGAAAATACTATCTGCTCCCACCAAAAAGCATAATTCAGTCATAGTGGCAATTTCATTTACTACTTTATGAGATTTGATCAAACTTTGATCAGAATAAAATAAATTTGGGTTACCAGAAATTGGACTACAGGCTTTGTGCCTGTATTTTTGTATTTTCCCCCAAAACAGCTCTTCTGCATTCCTGTCAAATTATTAGCAATTAGATAATTCAGTCATAGAAATTAGGGGAAGAAAAATACAAAAAAATCAATCAGTATATAAGAGAAAAAAGTAATGAAGAATATTCAAATCTATTAATAAAATCATTTAAGTATTACAGAAGAAGAAAGAGCTTTAGAATTTGGAGTATATAATTTGAAAAAATGACAAGTACTGCATTATAACCCCCCCACCCACCTTGGAATTGATGACAAAATACAGAAAAACTAAAACTAGGTAATAATCTCAGACAATTGAGAAAATAAAATCTCAGCTTAATAAACTGCAAATCTGAAAGAAATATTGATTAGTCCCTGTAAAGAGAAATATACATGTTTGTTCAGAAAAAAAAAGTATCTTAATATTTTACAAAGAGAAAAGAAAAGAAAGAAAGAAAGAGAAAAAGTGTATGAAAGAGAGAAACTTGAAGGAATTAAATCAGTTTCACATGGAAAACAATTATTTCAATGATATTCTTCTAAAATTTCATCTGCACATTAAGAATGAGAGACAAAAAGACAGAATGAGTAGGGTGGATTAGTATGTTAGGTGTTACTGTAAAAAACAAATCTGACTGAATGTTATGAATTTATACATATATTATTGTAAGTGATATAATTTATACATATAATATTGTAAGTGATATAATGATTAAGTGAAACCGCCCACTATATATATAGACAAACATTTACATAAGTTGTCATTTGAATTTGGCATCTAAATGTCAAATCAGAATCCCTGTTATCTTTTAATTATAATTAAATACATTATTTATTGAAACTATGTTTACATTTTAATTTTTTGAACTTTTGCATGTGAATATTTCTTTATATTTGCAGCTACATACTATGAAAGGTTATCTATATAAGATGTCTAGATAATTTATAAGTTAGGGAAATGTTCTTATATTTGTAAATGGGTTGAGAGTCTTAATTAAAAATGGTGGATATGAGTTGCAGGACAGGCAGGTGGACACAAAGGATTGCTGCAAAGAACAGGGAAGAAAAAGGTCAAAGTTGAATCACATGGATATAAATAACACAATGCTGTACACTACGAGCTAGAGGAAAGACTTACTCTGCTGTTGCAAACCAGCCAACAAAGTGGCTGTCCCAGGACTCACGGATGCGGGCATGGCAGCCAGGGCTTGCTGAAACTGGGCGTAGTCTTGTTGAACCTAGAACAAAACAATGCATCGGACTGGTTATCTTTCAGCCCGGTTTGAAGGATGACAATAACATCTGATCCCTCAAGTGGTGCCTGAATCAGTAGTAGTAAGTAGCAATATTAAAAAGAATAGCAATAAACTTAGTAACAAATATGGTTTGTACCTGGACAAGTCTCTTGGAACCAATAGAAAAATAATCATAGAAAATCAGTATAGAAGAAAAAAGGGAAGTATTTATTCATTTCCATTTTTAGTTTTTAGTTTAAAAGAACAGAATCAAACATTAACAAAGACCCTGATGAGTTAGTTGGCAACCAGAACTCATTTAGAAAAATTCTTCAAACATTCAACTGAAAATATTCTGAAAACTTAAATAATCTGCCATTTTAGTCTGATGCTAAAAGATATTTTGCCAATTTCATAATTTATGTTCAATTACTATAACAAAAATAAACAGCTACAGATTTATCAAAATTTAGTGAATGATAGTATAGGAAAGTATGAAATACATTTTAGTATATATATATATATATATATATATATATATATATATACACACATACATACATACATACATACATACATACATAGACACCCTCCCAACCAATCTTTAATGCAATTAAGGATCAATGAATGTAGAAAATATCAAAACCCTATAAACTAAGTGAAGAATTACTATTTTTATTTGAGAATCCCATTATAAACAGAGTCACTGATTACTAATCAAACTCTTCTGGGTAAGTTAATGCTGATTTATTATTTGTGAACAAGTCATATTTTTGGGATATTAAAAGGAAATTAAACTAATTTAAAATAACTCTTAAATAAATAAAAATTAAATAAGTCATTTAAAACAAAAACTCACCTGTAATTTTAACCTATAACTTATTAACTTTATTTAATTTATAAGTAAAGCTATACCAATAGAATTACCTGTTAAGAACATTTCAGCATCTCAGAAACCTAGAAGAAATACTGCCATATATGCCAATGTATAAGTGAGCCCTCCCCTCCTCTGAGGAATTAATTAAGGTTTAGGTTTATAATTTGCATATAAGTTGACCTCCCAAAATAAGGCAGTATCACTTCCATCAGGCTAAAAAAAGTTGAGAGGGCCAAAATGAACTGATATGACCCATTTGAGATTTTTATGCATACAAAATTTACTTATACTGGCATATATGGTATGTCATTTAACATATATTCATACTATCATTAAGAATATCATTCCAGTAACAAAATTAAAGATTCATTTTCTTTGAATAATAAAAGATTGTTAAAATTCTAACATAAAATAACTTTTTTTAAAAGAAATTTATGCTTTAATGATGACAATGTAAATATCTCAAGAAAAAATACAACAAATAAGAAATTCTTTTTTTATAAATTTGTTCAAATAAGAGATCTATCAATTTTGTTTTGTCTTATGTTTATAACCTTACAAATAAACTGAGAATATTTCAAAGAAACAATTTTATTTAAAGAAAAAAGGATTTGTAAGAACTATTACACATATCTTTAGCATATCAAACTATTATTTGATTATCTGTTGCTTTCAAATTGTTTCATCTAGTCAAAGAATTCAGATAATTGTTTAAAAAAATATTTTTTAAGTGTGTATATTACATGCTTCAAAGAAACATGTTAACACACACACACACACACATATATATATAATTACTAAAAAAAAAAAAAAAAAGAGAGAAAGAAAAAACGCACAGTAATGAGTGCATGAAAATTTAATACTTGTTGGACTATATACCAACTTTGACATGGTGTCACATTCTTATAGTGCACTCAAGAACAGACTCACAAATAATAGTTTGTAAAATTAACACATTAACCCTTATTCTATAGCAGGCACTTGAATATTGAATAACCAAATCACAAAATACAGAAATTTTAAAATATAATTACAGAGTGAGTTCAAACAAAATAATGTTCTTAGTATTGTTCACTTGTATTTCACAAAATAGACAAAAAAAAAATCTTGATATTTAAAAATAAAATGTTTCAATAAAATAAAGAGAGTGAAAGTATTTGTAAAGATGATAAATAATTAGAGTAGCAAATTTTTTTTTATCATTAAATATTGTCTGTTCTTTGAAATTTTAAACTTTTTTTTTCACCATTAATAATAAGTATTTTTTCCATTATTAATTTCATCATTCTTTATAAAGTATCAGTTTTTTTTTATTAAAAAATAAATTAATCTGCAAGTTTAAATCCCTAATAAATAGCAACAAAAATTAAAAATTAATCTTAACCAATATCTGTACTAAATTCGAATAAATACTTTAATTAAAAATGAATAGGGCAATATCTTAGTTGGAATATTGACAAACCAAAAAAAAAAAAGTAATTATATTTTTATATTGGGTCAAGAAATATGAATAGATTTGAAAAATAAAAATCCAAATTAGAAAATAACAATAAAACAATGATGAATGTGAACATAAGTTAGAAACACAAAAATATTCAAATCTATATTGATAGAAATTATATAATATTTATAGAAAATTTAATAAGTGTAAAAAAAATTATTTAAAGAAACACTTGATATGAAAATATAAAATTGAACTCTAATCAGTTCTTTTATTGTAGAGTTTGATAAATCAATAAAATGTAAATATATCAAAAGGTTTATTTTAATAATGGATAAAATCAGTTAAACTATTTAAGAGTTTAAAGTTCTTACATTTACATTTTACAGGTTGTTTTATAAATATAAAACAATCTGGAAAATTTTAAGCTGAAATCTCATTTTCAAAACATTTTTTTTCTTTTCTAAAAGGCATTGTATAATTTAAAATATTTAAATTCTGATATTCTTTAAAATACTATTAAATTTCTTAATGTTTTACTATAGATGTTTATGAACAATATCAGGTGTGTAATATCTTGTTCTGAGGAGTATCGCTAAAATAGAAGTTTTCATCAGTGCAACTGAGGTTCTAGTTTTAAAGTTTCATGATGTCAAAATGGCCACACAAGCACCATAAAAACTGGCCTGGAATTTTAAATGGTTATCATTATTTGGAATATAATAACGTGGGAGAAAAGAAAAAAAAATTAATATTGAATTATTTGCAGTTTCAATTAATAAACGGAAGCATGAAGCTATTTTATAACAGTAAACTACATTTAAAATGTGTAAGAGAAACGTTTCTGTAGTAAATTGGAGTTAGCACAAATGAACATTTGGTATATTTGAAACAGAACATTCCATGGATAGAAATGTTTTAAATCAAGCCCTGTCAAAAATTTGAAAGAAGAGAAAAACATTAGTATAAAATAAATTATTTCCCATAAGAAATAAGCTTCTTTTTTTTATCAAACACTTATAAACCAAAACATTGAAAGGTCAGAATAAAGAGAGGGATAGACAAAAAAAAAAAAAAGAAGAAAAAAAAAAGAAAAACGTAACATTGATTGGTATTAGTTAAATTTACAGAATTATCCAATTTGAATTTGTAAATAAATATATATATATGTATATATATATATATATATATATATATATATATATAAACCTAAATTAGGTGCCTAAGCAATATGCTTTACAAGACTCATTATTTGGAAGATAGATATTAAACATCTTGGTTGCAGATAATGTATTTATAAGGCGCCAAATATCCAATGCAAGATTGGGTTGTAAAAATAAATTGTGGAATAGTTTTTTTTATTACTTAAACTTATATAGACTAAATTTTAAAGTATTAGCTAAATCTTAAAGATTAGCAACATCAAATTAGAAATTACAAGTAGATTAACTGCTTTAAATAGATTACAAAACTAAATATTTCATTTAAACGATAATTGCAATTATACATGACTATTATATATTAACTAAAATAATGTTTATCCATACTAAAGATATCTAAAGTAGAAAAAATTACATACAATTAAGTATTTGTAATTCAAAAAAACAAAAACTTTTAGCAATTAATTTTTCTATTTACATTTATATCAGTTTCTAATTTGATTATATATCCACATAAAGCAACATCTTGCACAAAATATAGGAGCATTATAAATAATTCAATATGCAACTGTAATCATTAAAGAATAATTAGCAATTGTCTTCAGTTTAGAGAGAGTAAATATAAAATCAGTTACATATTATTTGATATTTAAATGTATATTTTATTCAGAAGCAACCAGCTTTTGAAAAAATAAATAAATAAAAATAATGGCATCAAAGATTTTAAATACAAAATGTAAACATTTATCAAATTATTATTAAAAAGATAAATTTATGAGTTGCTACTATAAATCTTAAAAAAAAAACAAATAGAGTAGATAACATACTATAAAACTAATAATCAATTTGAAGATCATCTAATATCTATTTCACATTTTTTTTTTGTTTAAATTAGAATGATAAAAATAGTAATAATTTCATATTTCTAGTTGTTAATCATGCTTAAAAGATTTTGAAGGTGTCTACTTCCAAATATGATTGAATGCTTTCACGGAAAAATATATCAAATAATAATTTAAATGTTTCAAGTGTGGGAAGGGAAACAACACTATTATACATGCCTGTGGTAGATGACTATAAAAACAGAAAGAATACAGACATAATTGAAATCAAACAGAATTCATATCAACAAAATGACAATTTTTTTTTAAAGATAAGGGGGGGGGGGAGAAAAAAAGAAAGTAAATGTGGGATTGGAAAGGGAGAAAAATTAAAACAATTTCCGTTTGTTGGAAAGAATAAAAATCTAGACTTATCCATAGAAAAATCAATGAAGATAAGGAATTCAATGATTTCTTCCTTTTTTCTTCTTCTTCTTGCATCACATATTAACAGCAATAAATTGTCAAATTCATTTTCTCGGTTGCAATAGACACATCAACTGAAATACAACTAATCAGGCAAATGGGGAAAAACAATGAAATTAATTTTCAGATGATTTTTTATTATTTATCACTTGTTATTTCTCAACCAGAAAAATTCTGGTTTAAAGTTTTAAAATATTAAAAATAGGAATAAAACAAGATTTTTAGATTCCAAAATGTTGCCATCTTCATTAAAAAATATTCTGCATATAAAACTGAAAATAACCTGAGAATTAAGAGAGATTTTTAAATCAATTTTATGTACATGTCACTTAATGTTTAGAAAAAAAATAAAAAAATAAAAAATGACTAATTTTAATAATACTTACGGTTTGAATCAAATTCTCAGCTAATTGTTTAGCTTGCTGTAACCCCATCAGAGTTCCATGCCTATTAAGAGAAAAAGATATTTTTAGGGATAAAAATAAAAAATAAAATTCCCATGAAACTATTAATATTTCCATGGAATTTTCTGATCAGAGCTTAATTAACTTTTCAATTTGGTATATAATATATGGCGATTATTTTGTTAAAAGTTTGTTTTTTATGAGCTGTTGGAGTTAACTGCAAAATTTATGAAAATAAGATAAAGGTATCACTAATTAACACTCAGATATTCATTAATAATACTGTTCTGTATCTTTTTATATAAAAAGTATGGGAACATTTTTTTTTAAACTTCTTTTTAATTTACATTTTAATTTGTGAAATTTTTTGAATTCATCTTCAAAAATAATTAAAATCAAGTAGCAGCTGATTCTACTCTTCTGAGTGATGTCACTCTTGCTTAAAACAAAAGCTGAGTTTCATCTAAACTAGAAAATTGTCATTTATTTATGATAAATCTTTTTTTTAAATTTACATGGTTGGAAAAATAATAAAATAATTTTTTTTCAAATATGTACTTTTTGTAAGGTTTTATTAATTTCAAAAGAAATTATGAGAAAATTATGCAAATAATGAGTTTTGTTTCTCTATATATGTATATAAAATTTTGTGTGTGTTTTTTTTAACCAATCATGAATTAAAATTCAACAAAACTTGGGGGGGAAAAAAAAAAAAAAAAAAAAAAATATCAATGAAACTTAACAATTTTTGGTGTATTATGAAGAGGAAGGATTTTCAAAAATCACATGTAAAAATTAATTTTACAGTCTTTAAAACGGGAGAATTTTATAAATTAAAATCTGTACCTGTGAAAATGACGCATTTTTGCTATTTTTTCTCTCTTGAATATGTTGGGACCAGTCTCATTTTATTCCCTATATTGCAAACTATTACTATGTGAATTTTCATAAATTCATCTTCTTAAGTAATAGTGAAGAAAATTGATTTCAATCATGAAAAGATGGGGTTTTTTTTGGGTCTGAAATCCTGACTTTTTTCTTCCTATTGTTTTTAGTTGGTAGAAGTGAAAAATCTAAATTACTCAGCAATCGTTCAATGAATTTTTAAATTCAAAAAACATTTTCCTTTTTTCAATGAGCTCTATCCCCCACCCAAATAACTTTTATATACATTACATCAAATAAAAGTTTTTTTTCCCCATTTTCATAGTATTTTATAAGAAAATTGCGATAAAATGTTATTAAAATTGAATGCAAAAAACATAATTCAAAAGTTTTATTCCATATAAATAGCAAATTTCAATTGTCATAGTTCCCAAGTTTTTTTCTTTTTCAATACAACTACTGTAAAAATCATTAATTTTCATGTTCAATGAAATCACATTTATTCATAAAAAAAAAAAAAAAAAAAAAAGGATACTTTACTATAAAGATAAAAAAGATGAGGAATAATATGACAAATTATATACTACATGGATCATAACCAATTACTGGAAATTTATTTCATTTCCTTTGAAATTTTTGGACTTTATTTTTTACTTTCACTTTGTAGTAAAAAAATACAATATGTTAACAAATGTGATCAATAATCCAGAATTTGTTTAGCATATACAGTAATTTTTTTGTATCTAGCAATATAAAATAAAATACATGGAATTAATGTGCTTATTGTGTACACATAAATATAGTTTTAAGTTCATTAAATTCATAGTTACTGAATATTTAGAAAAAAAAAAGATATCTAAATATGAGAAACTATTACAATTAAAGAAAAACTGTAAAGTTAAAAAAAAAAAAAAGATCTTACTGTAGATGAATGTGCATAGGTTCAAAAGCTTCTCGTCCAGACGTAGATTCAATAAAATTGGATCCTTTGCCCCTTAATGTAACTTTGGCACCAGTTTCATTTTGAATGTGTTGCAAGAAACAACCCTGCAAAACAAATTGTTTATTGTCAATTACTAACAACTTAATACTACAAAATTCTCACATGAGTTATAAGAATGATTTTGATTATTTTTAACAACAGACATTTTGGCAATACAGAAAATAGAAGTGATTAATAAAACTTTTAATTCAGCTGAGGCAACTTGTGTTCATTTAGTTCTACCTGGAAAAATTACAGATCCACCTTAGTAGCTATTTTGACAAAGATGCCCCAATTGCTAGAATAATGGTTAATAGAAAAGAGTAGATGAGAATGAACATTTGAATAAATCATTAATATACTCTACCTTACTGCTTGGGTAGTATTAACATTAAAAAGCTGTTACACATTTAGAAATATTCAAATATTAACACATTCATGTGTAAAAGTATTTCAAGATTTTTTTATATGGATATAATATATATGTAAATACTTTATATTACATTTTTTTACTATTAGGATTTGATTGTAAAAATTATTTTTGCTACAAGTCATGATCAGGATTGATAAAAAGCAAATTTTATAAATTCATATGAATTATCACCAATTATTATTGTGTTTGCTTACACACACACAAACTACTTTTTGACAAAATAAAAATGATTAGAATTATTTTACTCACTCCAGGGCCAAGAATTTTGGTTTTGACATCAAAAGTTGGTGGAGCATGTTCAAGACCAATAAATAATTTTTCTTGAACAAATGCCAGCTGAAAAGAGAAGACCTTTTTATGAAATTTCTATGTAATACTCTACACAATAAAATACACACACACACACACACACACACACACACATACACTAAGAGTGATTTATTTTAAATTTGAGAATCAACAGCAATGTCATGCTTAGATATGATGAATAGAAATTAACTTGCTTTCAACTGTCTAAATATATAAGTAAACAGCACTAAATATTATTTTCTCCATAATAGTTTTCCATTATTATAATTTTATGTCAAGAAAAACAGTTTATAGTTTTATTTATTGATTCATGAGTTTAATTTGTTCCATGACTGAGCTCATAATTTAATTTCCTTGTATATCAAATCAATTTTCCTGATTGAAATTAACTGAAATGCCATTAATCCATTTCAGCCCCCCACCCCCCATTTTTTTGTTACATGTTTTTAAATGAGAAAATTTATTGTATAAAAACATAAAATAGAATGTAAAGAAATTGCTTTTCTTTAATTGCTACAAGTTTTTTTTCACTTCACCGTAACTTAATTTTCTTCACTTTTTTGGCTTTTACGGCACCCTTTACTGACTATCATCTGCAGGGCGTTTCAATAAAAAACAGTTCAATTTAAACATTATTTTTTTTTTATCTCAAGTAAAAAAAAAATAAATAAATAGTTTACATATTACATGAGACAATGTGGCAAAAAAATTATTTTAAAATATTACATAAACTTTGTTTTCTAGTTACAATAGTTATTTTAATGGAATTTCTAGTAGAAATAAAAATAAAATCTGTGGAAAAAGTCTAAAAAATTAAATAGAGTAGGAAATATTCAAGAGGAAATGAACAGAAATCTAAAAAGTAAAAAAGATTTAAAAGGAAATCATAGCATGAAAATTAAAAACAGAAATTATTTCACTTTTTTTTTTTTTTTCCAAATGAACACAATGTTCTTTCATCTAAATAACAATTTTACAATTAATAGTACTAGATTTTTTTTTGAATAGTTCTTACCCCTTGATGTTGAGGTGTGAAAGACATTATATTGGGTGGTGGTTGATTAATAGGGGGTGGTCGCACACCAGGTGGTAAATTGCCTGGGGGACGAACAACTGGAGAAAATCGACTGCCTTTTGGACGTGGACCACTGGCAATTATTTCATTAATACGAATGACAGCATCTGAAAATCATTTGTAAATTGGAGATTATTTACAACAAAACTGTAATGATACATTAAAAAGGGGGAAATAAATGATACTAGCAGAAATGGGAAAGTAGTAGAAAGTAAGCAAGAGTAAAACAAACTATAAAATACCCAAGTGTAAATTTTTAAAGCTATCCAACAAACCACATTAGTCCAATTTTACATCATCAAAGAGAATTTTTATATCATGATTATCATATAAAGATAAAAGAGACAATGGCAAAATTCTTTTTAAGAGCAGTGGCTGATCTAACTATAACAGATAATTGTCAGATTGTGATCAGAAGTTGATTCGGTTATAAACTCTAATATATATATCAGAGTTGTGGAGACATGGAATAAACTGCCCGCATCTGTTGTAGGCTGCCGAAGCACTGAGTCTTTCAAAGCCTCCATGCTTCCTGTAGTCCGCCAACACTATACCTGATGCCACTCTCCACATACATATGCACACACGCGCACACATACATGCATATTACTACTGTAAACTGTTCATGTTCCTGACACTAATACATTATTCTGTGTACTTGACATGAGACTTTCATGAGACCTGAGCACTGTACACAATAAATTTCATTATTCATTATATATATATATACACACATATATATATATATATACACACACACACACACACACACACACACACCATATACAGTTGCTAACAAGAGACTAGGAGAAGGAGATTCATTTGTAAACAGAGTTGCTGAAACCACAATTTAAAAAATAGATCAATTTTGTGCAGCAGACAGGTCAAATGAGCGCTAGTCCCATTATGCCATACACTCAACATTCAAGCTGCTTGATGCACAAAATTTATCTATTTTTTGAATTTTTGATCAGGGTCATGTAGGTCATTGTCAGTTGAGAACTATCTGTAATAAGTAAGCTTTCTAGTTTTGATGTTTTAATCAACCAAACTTAGGTCAAAGTTCATGTATACTTACTATCAACAGAGTCTTGTGTCGGACCTTGCACACACAAATATAAAGGTTTTTCTTTTGGATGTCTGGAGAAAAATAAATGACAAAAATGCAATTAACATCAAAATTAAAATAATTTTATATATACTAAATATTTCAAAAACAATAAGACAAAAATTTCAAAACAAATTGTGTAGATTAGTATTATCTGCGTTATTTGGACTATTGTCCTCATCTTCATTGTTATCTTTACGTTTCAGCTGATATGCCCTCCGGCCTTCTTCAGGTATTTCTTGTCAGACTCGGGTGCCATCACAGAACTTTGAACCTAACCCTTTATTCAGTCCACAGGCGTATCCTGTTCTCATTCCGCTAACCATATGTGACGAGACTGAAAGGCAGCCCTATGAACAAGCAGATTCCCAGCCCCCACAAACAAAGCGTGTCAGGATATTTTTGGCCTGTGCGAGGGGGAAGAGTGTGGCGAGCGGCTACGGATACTCGAACTCGCTAGCTCCTCGTAGCTGAGGTGTTGTTAGTAGAGACCCAAATAAAGTATATTCGAATTTGTATAAGCGCAGCCGAACGAGCAGAAATAAAGACAGACTGTCGCTGACAGGGCGAGTGAGGAAGAAAGTGTTTGGACGGCAAGTGAAATCTGACGACTGCTATTTGAAGTGAGAGTGGCGTGTTCGGTTGGGAAAGGAATTGCATTTCGTTTGCTGGAGAGACTTTCAAAGGATTGATATTACCATGAATTTTTAGACCCTTTCAAAAGACCATAGCTGGGGTAGGGGCGTTAAGCTGTGTTAATTATTATTCTATGTTACTGCTGCTCTTGATCAGGATTGAACCTGCAATCTAGAGATAACTGTCACTTAGAACTGTCTTAACGTAACTACCTTATCCACTAGGCCATGTGTCCAATTGGAAGGCCGGAGGGCATATTGACCGAAACGTTGTACAGATAACAATGAAGATGAGGACAATAGTCCCAATAACGTAGATAATACTAATCATCAAGCCTCATCTCAAACATTCAGAGAAATTGTGTAAACATTTGTTTCAAAACATAAATGATTGTTTAATTTTGCCTTTTAAAGTTTTCCAAGAATCAAAGAATTAAAAAAAACATTTCATGTGGTAGTAAATATTCAGGGTTCATTTTCATACAACAGATTACTAAAAAAATGGGAGCATCATGTTTGGGAAAATGAAAAGTTCCCAGTGTTGCCTGAAACAAAATCCCACTGAGATTCTTCCAGAAAGAAATCTTTAATTCTCAATGAAGATAAAGATTTAAACTTCAGGTAAAATTAAAACATGCAACTAAAACAGAGTGATACAAAATTAAAATAGACCATGGCCCATTTTTTTTTTTTTTTTCATAAAATAATATATAAATAAAAATTAGCCATAAAAGTTTTGTAAAAAATTTTAAAAAAACAATAAATATAAATTATGTTACATAATTATTATCATATAATTATCATTGATTATTCTTGGATAATTTTTTTTTAATTAACTTTCTTACGAAAAAGTAAAAAGAAAAAAAAAAAGAAAACACTAAATTATATCATATCTGTTATCTATTATTGAAGAATTGTAAAAAAAAAAAAATCTAGCAAGTGATGTGTTATCTTTTAAATCATCTGCATTGGATTTATCAGCAGCCAAAACATCTCACATAATCTTAAATTGGTGTAAGGTTATCAATCTACCAAACCATTTTGTTTGATTCTCATTAAGCAGTTTTTATTATTATTTTATTTTACTTATCTTTAGCCAGTTGAGTACCAATGTACAACAAATGTTCTCTCATTCATTTAAGTACTCACTTGTGTCATACTTGTAACTTCCGGAAAGTAACGGACTTAGCAAGATTTTCTTGCAGATATTGGTTAAAATCACTCATATGGCTTATGTAGATAGACAGAACTGTAGACTGGCCTTTCACAATTTCTTTTTTACTAAACTACCATACATACTCTACATAGTAGGACTGGGTTCATTCTGATAGAAGTGCTTTTCAGTCATTCCCCAACTCTTCCTGGTGAAGAGGTAATTTCAAAACATAAATATGATTAAAATAAATAAAGGGTCTTTATGTGTGTTTCATTTTTAGTTTCTGTAACTCTTCCTTCATAGGAATTTGCAAATATCCATCTCTCAAATCCAGTCTCATAAAATAACATCCCCAAGTAAACCTTAATATACAAGTTATTTAGGTCTGAAATAGGATATTTATCTATATGTAAAGTAGTCTGCTTAAAATTGCTACAGATCCAAACTAGGGTATTTTTCTTTAACATCACTACAATAAGGGGAGGCCCATTCTGAAGAAAAAAAAGAAGAAAAAAAGAAGAAAGTTTTATAACACAAGTAGAGGCCGTGTTTTTTCAGAGGCATTAAACATACAGGTTTGGCTTTTCATAAACTGCACTATCTGACTTTATGTATACTTTTGTACTAGTACCTTTTAAAGTGCTCAAAACTCAGGGTTTTTTTTATTTTTTTAAATTTTCCATGTCAGTCTATTTAATCAAAAAGTTGCAGGTGGCCAATAAATCAATTTGCAAACTTTCTAGCCGATCCTGCCCAAGAAAGTTGGGGGTCTGATCCTAGTATAACCAACATTCATAAATCATTAAATTTTTGCCTTGTGTTTAACACTCATTCCCCAGGGTACAATAACCTCACTTAAATAACTGGTCATTTTTGTACTTAACACCTTTCGAGGAAAAAAAAATAGCATTAGGCAGTTTGTTAAATTGTCTTTTTCCAATTTTTTAAAAGGTGATAAATACCTGGTATCAATTTCCATTTCACAACTTATTCCATTTATGTCAAGTTTACACACTAAATCCAGTTTAAGGGAATATCTATTTTCTAGTGTGACTGGTTTTCCCATTGTTTTCAAAGCTTCAATTTTTTTATGAATCTCTTATCTATATCTAATAAACACAAGTACAATTAACATACCCAGCAAATTTAATTTTTTCCTCTGGGCTCATATACCTGCCCCTTGTTGAGACTGCAGCGCCACTTAATTTTGAAATCTGGAAAAAAATAAAAATTACAAAATAATGAGATACAAAAAAATAAATAAATAAATAAATAAATAAATAAATAAATAAAAGGAATGGTTGACTTGATTTGTTAATTAAAAGACAAAATTTATTATAAAGAAGAATAAATTGAAACATTTGATATAATTTAAAATTTCAGAAACTATTCACAACAGCTATATAAAAGGGTCATACTTGTTGTCTTAAACATATAAGGTTACAAGTTATTATTAAAATATCTCAGAAACTAAATCTTGTTTATTTTCATATAGCTTTTTAACCTTTTCACTGCCATATGCTACTATTATATAATTCCTAGCGTTGTGCAAATATTGTCAAATTTTAAACTATATTTGCTAGTCTGCATTTTGCACCCAATAGGAACTCCCTCAATGTGGCCTCAATAGTTTTAATTGTTCTAACATCAGTTTATAATATTTACATTAATTAGTATAACATGGTGATCTTAAAGTTTTAAAGTAACATTTTCTTAAGAAATTTTTTGCTGAAAAAAGCAGCACAGGCAGTTAATGAAAAATGCATTAACAAAAGGTTTAACAAATGAAATATAAATCTTTGTTTAAGACATTTTAGCAGATTATCAATAATTAAAATAAATTTGATACGAATGACTCAAATAATCATTAGTGAATTTACCAATTATATATGCAGTGTCTCCACTCCACCAAGAAAATTCCTTGTAAAACCATTGACCTAAAATTATTTTGTATTATTTAGATTATTTGGACTATGGTCCTCATCTTTATTGTTATCTGAACACTGTTTTGGCCGATGTGCTCTTCGGCCTTCTTCAGGTATTTCATATAAAATAGAAATACCTGAAGAGGCCGGAGGGCATATAAGCTGAAACGTTTTATAGATAACAATATAGATGAGGACAATAGTCTGAATTATCCAAATTATCAAACCTCATCTTAAAAATTCAGAGAAATAGTAAAATTATTTTAAATTTAATAATATTTACTACAATAGTAAAAATCAATCAGATTAAGTTCAGATTTGGTTGTTTTACAGCATAGTAACCCTTTTCAGGTCATTTAACAAAGGAATCAGGTTGATTACAGAACCCACTATTGCTTATATGGTCACCAAATTAAGTATTGAACAGGTTCATTGCGGCTTAACTTTGGTGATCTAGTGAAAACCAATTTTTCAGCATGACTTGACCATAATAGATTAAGTAAAATTATTTTACTTTTTCCTGAAAGAATTGCATTGAGTAGCAGAGAAATAGTAGTGGCGTCTAGTTATCAATCTGTTTAGTAAGAATACATCCGACAAAATCAAAAATAACAGAGTTATCTTCCTTCAGCTATTGTCATTATTTTTAGCGCCCTCCCCGTTTTCTAATTTCAGTGTTATATGACACAGAAAATGTTATTAAAAAAAAAATCTTCCATTAGCGATTGTATATTATTCTGAAAATTCTGTCTTTAAGCATCAGAGGTTGCCACCCATGGCCAACAGTTGGTCCCATTGCGGGGATTTTACTCCTCTGCAGAGGTGCAGTCAGCATCTTCTTCTGCCCCCAGCCGACAGGGTGGGAATCATTTTTGATAGAATATTATTATTGAATGAAATTAGATTTAACAGTGTTTTTTTTTTTTGTTGTTGTTCTAATCATTTCAACAATGATTAATACCAATTCTTAGTGATGTTGTATGAAAATGAAATCTACCTGTTCCTGTGCTGTTCCTTTAGTCAACATATTTCTACAATGGGTGGGAACATCATTGATCTCAACTTCAGCTACAATCAAACTGCTGGGGTTAGAGATTGAACCAACCTGCAATTACAAAATAGATTAAATTCTAATGGAGAAAAAAAATCTCTTAAGAAAAGGTAAAAGTATTTAATATGCAATTTAATGCTTATCTTTAAAAAACTTTTTCCAGACTGACAGTAAAGAATCTATTTACTTAAAAAAATTAAAAAAATCTCATCAGAAGTATTTTTTTAAAAACTTGCTGATCTGCAAACATTTTTAGGGTGAAACAAAAATATTAAAATTTCACTTTTACAATTTATCAAGAAAGATATCTGTGCACTTTAAAAATTCTAACATTTTAACATTTCAAAGAAAAACTTCCAATCAAAATCACTAAGATTAATAAGTAGTGCAACATTCAACAGAAAAGTAATTTTTTTCTTTTTTAAATATTTGAATCATTCATTTTTGTAATTATTATTTCAATGGATGTAATCAATTTTATGTTAATAAGATCATGCAATATAACAATGCATCTTTCTAAAAGATTCTTGTAATTGAATATCAATTTATATCATTCTTGTAAACTTATATGAATCATTAATAAAATTATGAAGATATCAAATACGATAATACTGAGTGATACATTAATATTTAAGAAATAAGAAATTTAAAAAACTAAACTTACATTTATTCCACTATGATCTGGAGTAGACTGTAATGAAAAATATAGAAAATATTAAAATAAAAAGTGAAAGGTAAGCTATAAAACTTATTTCAAATGTTCTACAAAGAGGGACATTTTCATATTTGGCATTTAATTTGGATTTACTTTTTATAATAGTGATGATATGGAACAAGTTCTTTGTTTAATTTATAATAACATTTTGACTATGGAAAGTATGAAACACTCAAAATTTTAAAAAAGTATCTGCCCGACTTCGAGGAGGAAGCCTGCTTATATTAGTTCCCTCCCATGCCTTGCACGTGCAAGACCAGTTATATTGTGGGGTTCGAATGGTATTAACATTCTGTAATTGTCGCTTATGGTCAGACTTCTGCACACCGGATACTGCGACGGGGGTGTTAAATAGATAGGGTGTTGACTTGTCTGTTGCTTCTAGGCTGACCAGCCTGTCAAACTTTCGTTCCAGAGTTGTTAGATTCGAGGCTTCTGCTAATATCTTACTCTGGTGTTCGGCATTAGCAAACCCTGCCACCCTTTGGCTAGCCACCATGTCACTAGAATAATTTACTTGCCAACCACAATTTTTTTCGTTGGGACAAGCGACTACAAACTCGCAAAACCTTGCTACTGCTCGTAGCCTGGCTAAGAAGAGTGTAATCGTTTCACCCTCCTCTTGCCTCATTGAATGAAATTCCTGACTGTATACCTCCTCATGCAGGCCTCTGACTGTTATCAGCTTTATCTGTTGTAACAGCTGTTCCTCTGTAGCGGCGTCGAGGGTTTCTGGACCCATAAGATCGAATAACAACCTGTTTAACTCTGAGGTACAGGTAACTTGAAGCTCATTTCGGATTACCACCGATCCCGTCAGCTCGCACATCTCTTTGTAGCAGCTCCGTGCATCTATGAACACTGCCCAGTCACTGTCGGTAGATTGAAGTTCAATTACGGGTTGTTCCATTTTTTTGCCGTAACACTTGTTTGGTTGTTTATAAAGCATTTCCATGCGTAGTGCATTGTTTTCTCTCTGCAACTCCACCAGCTGCTGCGTAAGCTGGAGACACTGCTGGTTCATAACTTCCTTGGTCTCCATGCCTCGAGTTGTGTCAATAATTCCTTGCAAAAAAGAAACTCCTTATCGTTGAGACCATGTAACGGGTTCGACGGTGATATGTGAACTGCCCGGCTTCGAGGAGGAAGCCTGCTTATATTAGTTCACTCCCATGCCTTGCATGTGCATGTCTACTATTGCTGGTGACTGTCCAAGGGCGTCCCCCGTCCAATATCTGTTTTGTCGTACTACTCTACAACCAGCTGTTATGAAAATGATAGAAATACATCACTGAAGTAAATATGATAAATTTCAAAAAATTCCTTTGTTGAATGATACTTTTGCTAATAGAATTACTAAAATTAGCAACAACCAATTTGAACAATTTATTATAATAATTAAAGAAAACCCAAAATTTGTAATTCAGTTCAATGAAACTGATATTTCAAAAATGGCTTAATTGTTAGTATACATCAGATAGATTTATAAAGAAAACACTAATGAACAATTTTTATTTTGTCAAACTTTGAAAGAACATACAAGAAGGAAAGTGTTATATAGTAAAATTGACTTTGTTAACTGCAGGGATGGAATGGAAAAATTGTATTGGAGTTATGCACAGATAGTGCAAAATGCAATGACAGATAAAGATATTGATGGTAATAATCATGTAACTTTTTTGCATGATCCATTGAGAGTCTCTTAGAATAAAAGAATTAGTATCAGAATTAAACAATATGCTTCAGGATATTATCAACTATATTAAAAGCCATTTATTTTCAAATCTGTAAAGACATGGACCCAAAATATAAAAACTTATTATTTGCAAAAGTAAGGTGACTGTTAAGAGGGTGAAGTTTAAACAGATTATTGTTGTTTAAAGGACAAAATTATATTTTAAACTGATTTTGCTGCTCATTTTCAAATTGATATTTGTTAGATATTTTTTGAGAAACTAAACAATCTCAACTTGTCTCTCCAAAGAAAGAAAAGCGATATATTTATTTTGAATGATAAAATTGAGGATTTTATTAAAAAAATCAACATTTGCAAGAATAGGGTGAAAAATGATTCATTTGAAATATTATCAACAATTTTATAATTGAAAAGTATAAATAGTAAAAAATAATTGCAACAATTATTATAGATCACTTGAAACAGTTTTGCAAATACTTCATATTGAATGTTTAATTTCAAAAAGTTTTCTTGGATACAAAAACTATTGACATTAATAATATTAAAGCCCAAGAGGAATTCAGATATTTAGGGGCCCAAACTTGAAACTTGAATTTACAAAATAATCTTCAACTGAATCCTTAAGTTGAATTCCCCACAATTTCTGTTCTTTTGTCATTTAGTACCACATACCATTATGTAAAATGACTTTTTCAACTTTAACCCTCATTAGAACCAAATGTCATTCAATGTTGAAATACATAGAAAATGCTTAACATCCAACAGTGTCACTTATTACACTAAGATTTAATTTGTTATGCAGCAAAAATCAAGCACTTTCATCACACTTTATTTTTTCTACCTGAAACAAATCCTAAAACTACTTTTATTTTGACAAATAATATAACTACATTGTTTTTATATGCATATTGTTCAGAAAAAAAAAAAAAAAAAATCTATGTATTTATTTGTATGTTTTATTTCACAAAAATCTTGTGATGAAAAATGGAGTCATGAAAATAGAACAAAGTAACCAAATGACCAAAATATTTCTTAGTCAATGTGGAACCATTCAAGATATGTTAAAAAAAAGACTGAAACTCTCTATTGAACAAGATAGAAAAATGAACAGTGAATGAAATATTCATTTTCTTCTTTTGATTACACCTTATATAAAGTATGATGTATATATGTGCATATTGAATTGGGTTAAAGTTTCCTAGTTATGTTATGCAGTGTTTAAATGATAAATGATAAGAGGAGTTCAAAACTTAATCATTTATTATTCTGTTGGTCCATTAGCAAAAAGAATTTGTATTTGGAAAATCCATAGCTTTAATTGTAAGAATTTTGTAAAGAGATGATCAAAGTTATTCAAACATATTGTGAAAGTACGGTTAGATTTTAATCTTTTATTACGAGTTACATCAAGAAAATCAAACAATTTAAACAAGTACTGGTGCCAATTAGACAAATTAAAGGCAGCAATGGATGGAATTAGTTAAGAGAGTAATAGTCTATCAAGATAACAATAAATCATACATTTCTATGGTAACCAGATAAGAATTGTTACAACTTGATAGGGAAGATTTCATTCCCCAGATATTGCATATTTACATTTTGTTCCAATATTCACAGAAATCTCTTAATGAAAAGAATTCAATTGACAGGAAAACTATAAAATGTGACTAGAATAAGTTATTAACTGAGAAAGATAAAAAAAAGTTCTGACAAGATGAAAATTGCCTGAAAGATGGAAGATAAAATAGTAAATGTGTCATTGTTCCTTAAATGAAAAGAATGTCTTACATTTTTACTTCATAAACCAAATGAACTTTTAACTTGACCAATATTTTTTTTTAAATACTCTTGATAATATACATTCTAACAATCAGATAATAGTTTATATTACTATAAAATACAAATGAAAAATGTTTACAAGTACTCTACAAAATAAAACTTTTATTAAAATCAATTTCAAGGTTTTTCACTACTCTATTATTTGGACTAGTCAAAAAAAAAAAAAAAAAAAACTCAGGGTGGTGCAAAAAAATAATTTTTGAAAGATATTGCCCCCGAGGATGGGTGGGAGTTAGAAATTCAATGTCAGGGGGTTTAAGTAATTAAAATCATCAAATTTATAAAAGTAGTAAAAAAAAATAAAACCATTTGAAATAGAAACATAGTTCTGTCCTAATAAAATGCTGCGTGCATTTATTAATTATTAATTAAATAATCATTTTGAATATTTAACACATAAATTTTACATAAACTCGTAGGTATTTATTTATTTGTAAACTTTTTAGTTAATTTCTTGTTACTGAAATAAAATTTTTTTTACAATTTAGAATAAAAAAATTAAAAAAACACGACATTATAATATTTGCGAAATTTGTAATCAAATTTTAGAATTATTTTTACAATAATTCTAAAATTTGATTACAAATTTCGCAAATATTTTTTTCCATTTAAAGTAAGGATACAATTTTTTTTATTTCATAGATTGTTCTTTATTCTATGTTTTGATGATTTTGGGTAATATGACGGAGTTTCGGTTACAGTAATATAGAGAGTGAATTTCTATTATTAATAGATAATATAAAGCAATAACTTACTTTTGACTTAGTATTAGCTGCTGGTTGTACCAACTGTGAAGGTTTTAATTTCCCTTTAGCAATAAGCATAGCATTCACCTTGGCAGCAGCTTCAGCAGCTGCTTCCAAACTGCTTTTTGACTGTCCTATCTGGCTCCTGAGAGCAAAGAAAAGAAAAACATTCAGCCGCTAGATTGAGAAAAAATAAATCAGGATAAATCTCCCACCATTTTCAAATTAAAATAATAATATAAAAAGAATAATTGTTGAAATTGTAGCAAATTGACATTTTATGGTTTCAATGAAAATGACAAAATTGCTTTGAAATTCTCATCATAAATCAAAGTACATGTAATCTTCTTATACAAACAAATGCTATTTTTAAAATATTGTTAGAACAGCAGGAAAGATCATAATCAAAGAGACGTTATTAATATCCAAAACAAACCTAAATGAATATCTCTTATTAGCAGAAAAGGAAAATATAAATCAATCCACACATTACCCGTACAATTCATTTAACTTACATTAATAAATCTATAGAAAAACATTATCCAATTGTTTTCATATTCTTGATATAAGATAAAAATATCATTAAACATTAACCTGAATATTTTCTTTTAAGTCAACTTGTATAGATTTATGTAAAAAGTTTAAAGTAAACTTTGGTAATATTTCTCTGAATTTTTGAGATGAGGCTTGATAATTAGTATTATTTGTATTATTTGGACTATTGTCTTCATCTTCATTGTTATCTGTACAATGTTTCAGCCGATGTGCCCTCCGGCCTTCTTTGGGTATTTCATGTCTGACTCGGGAACCTTCTTGTCGTAATCGGGAGCAATCACAGAACTTTCATGTTGGTTTATTGATTTTAACAGCATATCAACCCGTCTGGGGTTATGCCATGCCTAACGGTTAGGAAGTAATATATACTGTGTATTTATATTTATACTTTTTAGTAATTGGTTTTAACAATGTGTCAGCACCATTGGGGATCATGTTGAATGGTATTGATTAAGTTCATATCTATATTCTATGGTATAATTTTATTTCCCTCAAAAAGGACAGAATGTCCCCCATGTTGACATTTTCAAATAGATCTTTCTTATTGTTTGCATTGAAATAACAGTTTTTGTGAGCAAAAAAACCTGCATTCCATGAATAAGTGTTTGACATGTTTCACATTGTGGTTGTTGTTCTTGTCTTAGTCTATAGGAGTGTGTTAGTCTTGTGTGACCAATGCGTAATCAGGACACAATGACTTGTTCCTTTCTAGACTTCCTTAAAGTTGGTCTCCAGCCATTTTGTTGCCATTTTGTATGAAGGAATCTATTAATTTTATATTTCAAGTCAGTATATTGTATCTTGAACTTGTCGGGGATCAAATCTAGAGCCGATTTAGCTGCAGAGTCAGCTTTTTCATTCCCCCTTACTCCTATGTGGCTTAAGATCCAGCATATCATAATCTCCTTAGAGTTAGACATCGAGTCTAAGCTATTCAGGAGCTTAATGATGAGACTGCCTTCCAGTTTTTTTTTTATTTCTTAATGATAGTAGGACAGAGAGCAAGTCTGAGAAGATGATATATTTTTTGTGGTTATTTTCAGAGATGATATCAAGTGCTAGATCTATTGCACAGGTTTCAGCTGAAAAAAAAAATGGAACTTTCATTTGGGAGAGATTTTCTTACAATTTTTTTTATTTAAAATAGCTGCACATGCTGTTTTATCATTGTCTTAAGATCCATCTGTAAAGATGTGGAGGTGGTTGGGGTAGCGTTCTAGAATATTGTGGAGTTTATCTTGGAAAGTGCTAGGATGGGTTTTTGTTTTGGGGAGTTCACTTAGCTCAAGGATCACTTTAGGTTTTTTAATGATCCAAGGTGGTGTTTTTGGTATAATGGTTTTGTGAATATTTGTGAGAGAAATTTTAGATTCTTCGAGGATGGGTTCCATTCGGAGACCAAAAGGTTTTATTGATTTTTCTTTTTTTTTCAAAACACTCCTTGTATAATTGGTTGAAGGTGCAGTCATAAGCTGGGTTGGATGGGCAAGATTTGAGTTTTGTGTAATATTGTAAGGCTAGTTTTTTGCATCTTAGCTGTAGGGGTGCTTCCTATGGCTGTCGACTGGAGAAGTTCTGAAGGCTCCTAAGACTTGCCTTAAGCCTTCATGGTGTATAGAATCTCTTTGAGGTAAGACCTCCTAGCAGATCTATATACAAAACAGGCATAATTAAGTTGAGAACGAATCAGTGATCTGTATAATTTAAGTAGTGTTTATTGATTAGTTCCCATTCTGTAAACACTTTATTCAATCCACAGGGGTATTCTGTTTTCATTCGCTAACCATAGCTGGGGTACAGGTGTTAAGCTGTGTTAAATTATTATTCTATGTTACTGTCACCCTTGACCAGGTTTAAATAGAATATTATTAACACAGCTTAATGCCTCACCCCAGCTATGGTTAGTGGAATGAAAACAGGATAACCCATGAGCTGATTAATGGGTTAGTTCAAAGTTCCGTGATGGCTCCGAGTTTTGACAAAGGTTTCAAGTTTCGAAAAGAAAGTTTCTGAGTTTGACAAGAAATACCTGAAGAAGGCTGGAGGGCACATCAGCCAAAACGTTGTACAGATAACAATAAAGATGAGGACAATAGTCAGAATAATACAATTATACTTTGGTAATAGAACTGAAAAGTTGTCAAAGAAAAAAATATTTTACAATTTTTACATTTTTAAAGTAAGTTATAAGTATTACTTTAGCAATTATGTTAAAACAGAATTTGCATGTATTATCTTTTTAAAATATTTAAATGAAATAAAACAAGTTGGTGATTTCATTGTTATATTTTTAACTTCTGCTTCTGGATATTGTCACATACAATTTACATATCAGAATTTTTTCTGAATCTCCTTTAATAGTAAATGAATATTTATGAAAATCAAATTAAATTTTCTAAACAATGTCGACATTGTTTTTCTTCTCTTGAAGTTTATTGCATATCATTTTAATAAAGCTTACCAAATAAAAGAAAACAAAAAACATTAAAACCATAATTAATCTTTTATCTTCAAATATTTTGTATTATTTACAATTAATAGACTAAAAAAGTCATGTTAGGTAATTATTTTAGTACCATGTTTCTCTGAAAATAGTACCTACCTGAAAAATAAGACCTAGCGTGATTTTTCAGGTGATTTTTTAAAATAAGCCCAAGTTAAGAGCAGCAGACAGACGAAAGAAAAGAAATATTCTTCACAATCCCATCATACATACCCCATACAATGCACACTCAACATACCCCAAAAGTAAGCCCTAGTCTTATATTTCAGAGTGAAAATGAATATAAGTCCTATCTTATTTTCAGGGAAACATGGTAATACAAGAGACTAATTTACCAGAAAAAATAAATGAACTGTAAATGTTAAAAGAGAACATAAAATAAATCTTTTGTCATAAATTATCTACTTTCTTAACTAATGGAAAATTTTATAAATATAAATAATGTCGGCTATAGTGTCTTTTTTTGTCTCAAACTTGTCCATCAATTGTTCATAGTTCTATTTATATGCATCTGATGACACAAAGCCCTATCATTCCCATAATCATTGTCTATCATGAACCACACATCTACAAAGTTGTTTTTTTGTGTTGAAAAAGCATTATTACTATCCTAGTTAAATTCTCTACAAAATTCATTAAAATTTGTATTTCAAAATGTTGTTAGAGCAATGGTTCTCAACCTTTTTTGGTTCATACATTCTTTCACTTATGTCAGAATGTCATCCCTTTCCCTTCCCAAAATTGTCTTTTGAGGTGCATTTCAAATAATATATAATGCATAAATATGGAAGATATTGGTACACGTTTACACCACAAAAAAATAAAGTGCAGCCAGAAAGGTGGGCGTGAAAACCAACAAATACAAACACACAATCTAGTGGAGAGAAAATCCAGCATGGCTTCCCAGTAGCATAGACTGATGTACACTAAATTTTGTGCAGCTTTGGGAGTCAACCAATGTGTGGTCCAATCCCCTCCTTGGGAACCACTGTATTCCAGATCTAGAAAAATGGTCTAAAAATTAAATTGTCAGCCAAGATAGATAACAAGTTTAATGTGGCTAATATTATATTCTTGTTGCAAAAAGAAAGAAAAAAAACTTTAAGCTGCACTTCATTTGGATTTCTTAACTATATCAATATTTTCTGAAATTTTCATCTGCAATCAGTGCATTCTTTCAAGACAAAAAAGTGATTTTTTTTTTCTCTATTCATTGAGACATAAAAATAAAATGTCCACATTTTAAATGAATAGCAAAGAAAACTAAAGCAATTATTCACTTTTTTTGTCTTGAAAGAATTGCACTATTGCAGATGAAATTTCAGAAAATATTGATATAGTTAAGAAATCCAAATGAAGTGCAGCTTAAAGTTTTTTTTCTTTCTTTTTGCAACAAGAATATAATATTAGCAACATTAAACTTGTTATCTATCTTGGCTGACATTTAATTTTTAGACCATTTTTCTAGATCTGGATACAGTGGTTCCCAAGGAGGGGGATTGGAACACATTGGTTGACTCCAAAGCTGCACAAAATTAGTGTACATCAGTCTATGCTACTGGGAAGCCATGCTGGATTTTCTCTCCACTAGATTGTGTGTTTGTATTTGTTGGTTTCACGCCCACCTTTCTGGCTGCACTTTATTTTTTTTGTGGTGTAAACGTGTACCAATATCTTCCATATTTATGCATTTATATATTATTTGAAATGCACCTCAAAAGGAATTTTGGGAAGGGAAAGGGGATGACATTTCTGACATAAGTGAAAGAATGTATGAACCAAAAAAGGTTGAGAAAACATTGCTCTAACAACATTTGAAATACAAATTTTAATGAATTTTTGTAGAGAATTTAACTAGGATAGTTAATTGCTTTTCAACACAAAAAAACAACTTTGTAGATGTGTGTTTCATGATAGACAATGATTATGGGAATGATAGGCTTTGTGTCATCAGATGCATATAATAGAACTATGACAATTGATGGACAAGTTTGAGACAAAAAAAAGACTATAGCGACATTATTATTTTATAAAATTTTCCATTAGTTAAGAAAGTAGATAATTTAATGACAATAAGATTTATTTTATGTTCTCTTTAACATTTACAGTTCATTTTATTTTTTTCTGGTAAATTAGTCTCTTGTATTACCATGTTTCCCTGAAATAAGATAGGACTTATATTCATTTTCACTCTGAAATAAAGACTAGGGCTACTTTTGGGTATGTTGAGTGTGCATTGTATGGGGTATGTATGATGGGATTGTGAAGAATATTTCTTTCTTTCGTCTGTCTGCTGCTCTTAACTTGGGCTTATTTAAAATCATCCTGAAAAAATCACGCTAGGTCTTATTTTTCAGGTAGGTACTATTTCAGAGAAACATGGTACTAAATAATTACTAACATGACTTTTTAGTCTATTAATTGTAAATAATACAAAATATTTTGAGATAAAGATTAATTATGGTTTTAATGTTTTTTGTTTTCTTTTTATTTTGTAAGCTTTATTAAAATGATATGCAATAAACTTCAAGAGAAGAAACAATGTCGACATTGTTTAGAAAATTTAATTTGATTTTCATAAATATTCATTTACTATTAAGGGAGATTCAGAAAAATTCTGATATGTAAATTGTATGTGTACAATATCCAGAACAGAAGTTAAAAATATAACAATGAAATCAACCACTTGTTTTATTTCATTTAAATATTTTAAAAGATAATACATGCAAATTCTGTTTGTAACATAATTGCTAAAGTAATACTTAATAACTTACTTTAAAAATGTAGAAAATTGTAAAATATTTTTTCTTTGACAACTTTTCAGTTCTATTTACCAAAGTATAATTTGTATTATTCTGACTATTGTCCTCATTCTTTATTGTTATCTGTACAACGTTTTGGCTGATGTGCCCTCCAGCCTTCTTCAGGTATTTCTTGTCAACTCAGAAACTTTCTTTTCGAACTGGGAACCTTTTTGTCAAACTCGGGAGCCATCACGGAAACTTTGAACCTAACCCATTAATCAGCTCATGGGTTTATCCCTGTTTTCAATTCACTAACCATAGCTGGGGTTGAGGCATTAAGCTGTGTTAATTAATTATTCTATGTTAAACCTGGTCAAGGGTGACAGTAACATAGAATAATAATTAACACAGCTTAACACCTGTACCCCAGCTATGGGTTAGCGGAATGAAAACAGAATACCCTGTGGATTGAATAAAGTGTTTACAGAATGGGGAACTAATCAATAAACACTACTTAAATTATACAGATACTGATTCGTTCTCAACCTTATTATGCCTGTTTTGTATATAGATCTGCTAGGAGGTCTTACCTCAAGAGATTCTATACACCATGAAGGCTTAAGGCAAGTCTTGGAGCCTTCAGAACTTCTCCAGTCGACAGCCATAGGAAGCACCCCTACAGCTAAGATGCAAAAAAAACTAGCTTACAATATTACACAAAACTCAAATCTTGCCCATCCAACCCAGCTTATGACTGCACCTTCAACCATTATACAGGAGTGTTTTTGAAAAAAAAAAAAATCAATAAAACCTTTTGGTCTCCGAATGGAACCCATCCTCGAAGAATCTAAAATTTCTCTCACAAATTATTCACAAAAACCATTATACCAAAAACACCACCGTTGGATCATTAAAAAAACCTAAAGTGATCCTTGAGCTAAGTGAACTCCCCAAACAAAAACCCATCCTAGCACTTTCCAAGATAACCCAATATTCTAGAACGCTACCCCAACCACCTCCACATCTTTACAGATGGATCTTAAGACAATGAAAACAGCATGTGCAGCTATTTTAAATAAAAAAAATTGTAAGAAAATCTCTCCCAAATGAAAGTTCCATTTTTTTTTTCAGCTGAAACCTGTGCAATAGATCTAGCACTTGATATCATCTCTGAAAATAACCACAAAAATATATCATCTTCTCAGACTTGCTCTCTGTCCTACTATCATTAAGAGAATAAAAAAAAACTGGAAGGCAGTCTCATCATTAAGCTCCTGAATAGCTTAGACTCGATGTCTAACTCTAAGGAGATTATGATATGCTGGATCTTAAGCCACATAGGAGTAAGGGGGAATGAAAAAGCTGACTCTGCAGCTAAATCGGCTCTAGATTTGATCCCCGACAAGTTCAAGATACAATATACTGACTTGAAATATAAAATTAATAGATTCCTTCATACAAATGGCAACAAAATGGCTGGAGACCAACTTTAAGGAAGTCTAGAAAGGAACAAGTCATTGTGTCCTGATTACGCATTGGTCACACAAGACTAACACACTCCTATAGACTAAGACAAGAAACAACCACAATGTGAAACATGTCAAACACTTATTCATGGAATGCAGGTTTTTTTGCTCACAAAAACTGTTATTTCAATGCAAACATAAGAAAGATCTATTTGAAAATGTCAACATGGGGGACATTCTGTCCTTTTTGAGGGAAATAAAATTATACCATAGAATATAGATATGAACTTAATCAATACCATTCAACATGATCCCCAATGGTGCTGACACATTGTTAAAACCAATTACTAAAAAGTATAAATATAAATACACAGTATATATTACTTCCTAACCGTTAGGCATGGCATAACCCAGACGGGTTGATATGCTGTTAAAATCAATAAACCAACATGAAAGTTCTGTGATTGCTCCCGATTACGACAAGAAGGTTCCCGAGTCAGACATGAAATACCCAAAGAAGGCCGGAGGGCACATCGGCTGAAACATTGTACAGATAACAATGAAGATGAAGACAATAGTCCAAATAATACAAATAATACTAATTATCAAGCCTCATCTCAAAAATTCAGAGAAATATTACCAAAGTTTACTTTAAACTTTTTACATAAATCTATACAAGTTGACTTAAAGAAAATATTCAGGTTAATGTTTAATGATATTTTTATCTTATATCAAGAATATGAAAACAATTGGATAATGTTTTTCTATAGATTTATTAATGTAAGTTAAATGAATTGTACGGGTAATGTGTGGATTGATTTATATTTTCCTTTTCTGCTAATAGAGATATTCATTTAGGTTTGTTTTGGATATTAATAACGTCTCTTTGATTATGATCTTTCCTGCTGTTCTAACAATATTTTAAAAATAGCATTTGTTTGTATAAGAAGATTACATGTACTTTGATTTATGATGAGAATTTCAAAGCAATTTTGTCATTTTCATTGAAACCATAAAATGTCAATTTGCTACAATTTCAACAATTATTCTTTTTTATTATTATTATTTTAATTTGAAAATGGTGGGAGATTTATCCTGATTTATTTTTTCTCAATCTAGCGGCTGAATGTTTTTCTTTTCTTTGCTCTCAGGAGCCAGATAGGACAGTCAAAAAGCAGTTTGGAAGCAGCTGCTGAAGCTGCTGCCAAGGTGAATGCTATGCTTATTGCTAAAGGGAAATTAAAACCTTCACAGTTGGTACAACCAGCAGCTAATACTAAGTCAAAAGTAAGTTATTGCTTTATATTATCTATTAATAATAGAAATTCACTCTCTATATTACTGTAACCGAAACTCCGTCATATTACCCAAAATCATCAAAACATAGAATAAAGAACAATCTATGAAATAAAAAAAATTGTATCCTTACTTTAAATGGAAAAAAATATTTGCGAAATTTGTAAATCAAATTTTAGAATTATTGTAAAAATAATTCTAAATTTGATTACAAATTTCGCAAATATTATAATGTCGTGTTTTTTTAATTTTTTTATTCTAAATTGTAAAAAAATTTTATTTCAGTAACAAGAAATTAACTAAAAAGTTTACAAATAAATAAATACCTACGAGTTTATGTAAAATTTATGTGTTAAATATTCAAAATGATTATTTAATTAATAATTAATAAATGCACGCAGCATTTTATTAGGACAGAACTATGTTTTATTTCAAATGGTTTTATTTTTTTTACTACTTTTATAAATTTGATGATTTTAATTACTTAACCCCTGACATTGAATTTCTAACTCCCACCCATCCTCGGGGCAATATCTTCAAAAATTATTTTTTGCACCACCCTGAGTTTTTTTTTTTTTTTTTTTGACTAGTCCAAATAATAGAGTAGTGAAAAACCTTGAAATTGATTTTAATAAAAGTTTTATTTTGTAGAGTACTTGTAAACATTTTTCATTTGTATTTTATAGTAATATAAACTATTATCTGATTGTTAGAATGTATATTATCAAGAGTATTTAAAAAAAATATTTGGTCAAGTTAAAAGTTCATTTGGTTTATGAAGTAAAAATGTAAGACATTCTTTTCATTTAAGGAACAATGACACATTTACTATTTTATCTTCCATCTTTCAGGCAATTTTCATCTTGTCAGAACTTTTTTTTATCTTTCTCAGTTAATAACTTATTCTAGTCACATTTTATAGTTTTCCTGTCAATTGAATTCTTTTCATTAAGAGATTTCTGTGAATATTGGAACAAAATGTAAATATGCAATATCTGGGGAATGAAATCTTCCCTATCAAGTTGTAACAATTCTTATCTGGTTACCATAGAAATGTATGATTTATTGTTATCTTGATAGACTATTACTCTCTTAACTAATTCCATCCATTGCTGCTTTAATTTGTCTAATTGGCACCAGTACTTGTTTAAATTGTTTGATTTTCTTGATGTAACTCGTAATAAAAGATTAAAATCTAACCGTACTTTCACAATATGTTTGAATAACTTTGATCATCTCTTTACAAAATTCTTACAATTAAAGCTATGGATTTTCCAAATACAAATTCTTTTTGCTAATGGACCAACAGAATAATAAATGATTAAGTTTTGAACTCCTCTTATCATTTATCATTTAAACACTGCATAACATAACTAGGAAACTTTAACCCAATTCAATATGCACATATATACATCATACTTTATATAAGGTGTAATCAAAAGAAGAAAATGAATATTTCATTCACTGTTCATTTTTCTATCTTGTTCAATAGAGAGTTTCAGTCTTTTTTTTAACATATCTTGAATGGTTCCACATTGACTAAGAAATATTTTGGTCATTTGGTTACTTTGTTCTATTTTCATGACTCCATTTTTCATCACAAGATTTTTGTGAAATAAAACATACAAATAAATACATAGATTTTTTTTTTTTTTTTTTTCTGAACAATATGCATATAAAAACAATGTAGTTATATTATTTGTCAAAAAAAGTAGTTTTAGGATTTGTTTCAGGTAGAAAAAATAAAGTGTGATGAAAGTGCTTGATTTTTGCTGCATAACAAATTAAATCTTAGTGTAATAAGTGACACTGTTGGATGTTAAGCATTTTCTATGTATTTTCAACATTGAATGACATTTGGTTCTAATGAGGGTTAAAGTTGAAAAAAGTCATTTTACATAATGGTATGTGGTACTAAATGACAAAAGAACAGAAATTGTGGGAATTCAACTTAAGGATTCAGTTGAAGATTATTTTGTAAATTCAAGTTTCAAGTTTGGGCCCCTAAATATCTGAATTCCTCTTGGGCTTTAATATTATTAATGTCAATAGTTTTTGTATCCAAGAAAACTTTTTGAAATTAAACATTCAATATGAAGTATTTGCAAAACTGTTTCAAGTGATCTATAATAATTGTTGCAATTATTTTTTACTATTTATACTTTTCAATTATAAAATTGTTGATAATATTTCAAATGAATCATTTTTCACCCTATTCTTGCAAATGTTGATTTTTTTAATAAAATCCTCAATTTTATCATTCAAAATAATATATCGCTTTTCTTTCTTTGGAGAGACAAGTTGAGATTGTTTAGTTTCTCAAAAAATATCTAACAAATATCAATTTGAAAATGAGCAGCAAAATCAGTTTTAAATATTTTGTCCTTTAAACAACAATAATCTGTTTAAACTTCACCCTCTTAACAGTCACCTTACTTTTGCAAATAATAAGTTTTTATATTTTGGGTCCATGTCTTTACAGATTTGAAAATAAATGGCTTTTAATATAGTTGATAATATCCTGAAGCATATTGTTTAATTCTGATACTAATTCTTTTATTCTAAGAGACTCTCAATGGATCATGCAAAAAAGTTACATGATTATTACCATCAATATCTTTATCTGTCATTGCATTTTGCACTATCTGTGCATAACTCCAAACAATTTTTCCATTCCATCCCTGCAGTTAACAAAGTCAATTTTACTATATAACACTTTCCTTCTTGTATGTTCTTTCAAAGTTTGACAAAATAAAAATTGTTCATTAGTGTTTTCTTTATAAATCTATCTGATGTATACTAACAATTAAGCCATTTTTGAAATATCAGTTTCATTGAACTGAATTACAAATTTTGGGTTTTCTTTAATTATTATAATAAATTGTTCAAATTGGTTGTTGCTAATTTTAGTAATTCTATTAGCAAAAGTATCATTCAACAAAGGAATTTTTTTGAAATTTATCATATTTACTTCAGTGATGTATTTCTATCATTTTCATAACAGCTGGTTGTAGAGTAGTACGACAAAACAGATATTGGACGGGGACGCCCTTGGACAGTCACCAGCAATAGTAGACATGCACATGCAAGGCATGGGAGTGAACTAATATAAGCAGGCTTCCTCCTCGAAGCCGGGCAGTTCACATATCACCGTCGAACCCGTTACATGGTCTCAACGATAAGGAGTTTCTTTTTGCAAGGAATTATTGACACAACTCGAGGCATGGAGACCAAGGAAGTTATGAACCAGCAGTGTCTCCAGCTTACGCAGCAGCTGGTGGAGTTGCAGAGAGAAAACATGCACTACGCATGGAAATGCTTTATAAACAACCAAACAAGTGTTACGGCAAAAAAATGGAACAACCCGTAATTGAACTTCAATCTACCGACAGTGACTGGGCAGTGTTCATAGATGCACGGAGCTGCTACAAAGAGATGTGCGAGCTGACGGGATCGGTGGTAATCCGAAATGAGCTTCAAGTTACCTGTACCTCAGAGTTAAACAGGTTGTTATTCGATCTTATGGGTCCAGAAACCCTCGACGCCGCTACAGAGGAACAGCTGTTACAACAGATAAAGCTGATAACAGTCAGAGGCCTGCATGAGGAGGTATACAGTCAGGAATTTCATTCAATGAGGCAAGAGGAGGGTGAAACGATTACACTCTTCTTAGCCAGGCTACGAGCAGTAGCAAGGTTTTGCGAGTTTGTAGTCGCTTGTCCAACGAAAAAAATTGTGGTTGGCAAGTAAATTATTCTAGTGACATGGTGGCTAGCCAAAGGGTGGCAGGGTTTGCTAATGCCGAACACCAGAGTAAGATATTAGCAGAAGCCTCGAATCTAACAACTCTGGAACGAAAGTTTGACAGGCTGGTCAGCCTAGAAGCAACAGACAAGTCAACACCCTATCTATTTAACACCCCGTCGCAGTATCCGGTGTGCAGAAGTCTGACCATAAGCGACAATTACAGAATGTTAATACCATTCGAACCCCACAATATAACTGGTCTTGCACGTGCAAGGCATGGGAGGGAACTAATATAAGCAGGCTTCCTCCTCGAAGTCGGGCAGATACTTTTTTAAAATTTTGAGTGTTTCATACTTTCCATAGTCAAAATGTTATTATAAATTAAACAAAGAACTTGTTCCATATCATCACTATTATAAAAAGTAAATCCAAATTAAATGCCAAATATGAAAATGTCCCTCTTTGTAGAACATTTGAAATAAGTTTTTATAGCTTACCTTTCACTTTTTATTTTAATATTTTCTATATTTTTCATTACAGTCTACTCCAGATCATAGTGGAATAAATGTAAGTTTAGTTTTTTAAATTTCTTATTTCTTAAATATTAATGTATCACTCAGTATTATCGTATTTGATATCTTCATAATTTTATTAATGATTCATATAAGTTTACAAGAATGATATAAATTGATATTCAATTACAAGAATCTTTTAGAAAGATGCATTGTTATATTGCATGATCTTATTAACATAAAATTGATTACATCCATTGAAATAATAATTACAAAAATGAATGATTCAAATATTTAAAAAAGAAAAAAATTACTTTTCTGTTGAATGTTGCACTACTTATTAATCTTAGTGATTTTGATTGGAAGTTTTTCTTTGAAATGTTAAAATGTTAGAATTTTTAAAGTGCACAGATATCTTTCTTGATAAATTGTAAAAGTGAAATTTTAATATTTTGTTTCACCCTAAAAATGTTTGCAGATCAGCAAGTTTTTAAAAAAATACTTCTGATGAGATTTTTTTAATTTTTTTAAGTAAATAGATTCTTTACTGTCAGTCTGGAAAAAGTTTTTTAAAGATAAGCATTAAATTGCATATTAAATACTTTTACCTTTTCTTAAGAGATTTTTTTTCTCCATTAGAATTTAATCTATTTTGTAATTGCAGGTTGGTTCAATCTCTAACCCCAGCAGTTTGATTGTAGCTGAAGTTGAGATCAATGATGTTCCCACCCATTGTAGAAATATGTTGACTAAAGGAACAGCACAGGAACAGGTAGATTTCATTTTCATACAACATCACTAAGAATTGGTATTAATCATTGTTGAAATGATTAGAACAACAACAAAAAAAAAAACACTGTTAAATCTAATTTCATTCAATAATAATATTCTATCAAAAATGATTCCCACCCTGTCGGCTGGGGCAGAAGAAGATGCTGACTGCACCTCTGCAGAGGAGTAAAATCCCCGCAATGGGACCAACTGTTGGCCATGGGTGGCAACCTCTGATGCTTAAAGACAGAATTTTCAGAATAATATACAATCGCTAATGGAAGATTTTTTTTTTAATAACATTTTCTGTGTCATATAACACTGAAATTAGAAAACGGGGAGGGCGCTAAAAATAATGACAATAGCTGAAGGAAGATAACTCTGTTATTTTTGATTTTGTCGGATGTATTCTTACTAAACAGATTGATAACTAGACGCCACTACTATTTCTCTGCTACTCAATGCAATTCTTTCAGGAAAAAGTAAAATAATTTTACTTAATCTATTATGGTCAAGTCATGCTGAAAGAATTGGTTTTCACTAGATCACCAAAGTTAAGCCGCAATGAACCTGTTCAATACTTAATTGGGTGACCATATAAGCAATAGTGGGTTCTGTAATCAACCTGATTCCTTTGTTAAATGACCTGAAAAGGGTTACTATGCTGTAAAACAACCAAATCTGAACTTAATCTGATTGATTTTTACTATTGTAGTAAATATTATTAAATTTAAAATAATTTTACTATTTCTCTGAATTTTTAAGATGAGGTTTGATAATTTGGATAATTCAGACTATTGTCCTCATCTATATTGTTATCTATAAAACGTTTCAGCTTATATGCCCTCCGGCCTTCTTCAGGTATTTCTATTTTATATGAAATACCTGAAGAAGGCCGAAGAGCACATCGGCCAAAACAGTGTTCAGATAACAATAAAGATGAGGACCATAGTCCAAATAATCTAAATAATACAAAATAATTTTAGGTCAATGGTTTTACAAGGAATTTTCTTGGGTGGAGTGGAGACACTGCATATATAATTGGTAAATTCACTAATGATTATTTGAGTCATTCGTATCAAATTTATTTTAATTATTGATAATCTGCTAAAATGTCTTAAACAAAGATTTATATTTCATTTGTTAAACCTTTTGTTAATGCATTTTTCATTAACTGCCTGTGCTGCTTTTTTCAGCAAAAAATTTCTTAAGAAAATGTTACTTTAAAACTTTAAGATCACCATGTTATACTAATTAATGTAAATATTATAAACTGATGTTAGAACAATTAAAACTATTGAGGCCACATTGAGGGAGTTCCTATTGGGTGCAAAATGCAGACTAGCAAATATAGTTTAAAATTTGACAATATTTGCACAACGCTAGGAATTATATAATAGTAGCATATGGCAGTGAAAAGGTTAAAAAGCTATATGAAAATAAACAAGATTTAGTTTCTGAGATATTTTAATAATAACTTGTAACCTTATATGTTTAAGACAACAAGTATGACCCTTTTATATAGCTGTTGTGAATAGTTTCTGAAATTTTAAATTATATCAAATGTTTCAATTTATTCTTCTTTATAATAAATTTTGTCTTTTAATTAACAAATCAAGTGCCAACCATTCCTTTTATTTATTTATTTATTTATTTTATTTATTTATTTATTTTTTTGTATCTCATTATTTTGTAATTTTTATTTTTTTCCAGATTTCAAAATTAAGTGGCGCTGCAGTCTCAACAAGGGGCAGGTATATGAGCCCAGAGGAAAAAATTAAATTTGCTGGGTATGTTAATTGTACTTGTGTTTATTAGATATAGATAAGAGATTCATAAAAAAATTGAAGCTTTGAAAACAATGGGAAAACCAGTCACACTAGAAAATAGATATTCCCTTAAACTGGATTTAGTGTGTAAACTTGACATAAATGGAATAAGTTGTGAAATGGAAATTGATACCAGGTATTTATCACCTTTTAAAAAATTGGAAAAGACAATTTAACAAACTGCCTAATGCTATTTTTTTTTCCTCGAAAGGTGTTAAGTACAAAAATGACCAGTTATTTAAGTGAGGTTATTGTACCCTGGGGAATGAGTGTTAAACACAAGGCAAAAATTTAATGATTTATGAATGTTGGTTATACTAGGATCAGACCCCCAACTTTCTTGGGCAGGATCGGCTAGAAAGTTTGCAAATTGATTTATTGGCCACCTGCAACTTTTTGATTAAATAGACTGACATGGAAAATTTAAAAAAATAAAAAAAACCCTGAGTTTTGAGCACTTTAAAAGGTACTAGTACAAAAGTATACATAAAGTCAGATAGTGCAGTTTATGAAAAGCCAAACCTGTATGTTTAATGCCTCTGAAAAAACACGGCCTCTACTTGTGTTATAAAACTTTCTTCTTTTTTTCTTCTTTTTTTTCTTCAGAATGGGCCTCCCCTTATTGTAGTGATGTTAAAGAAAAATACCCTAGTTTGGATCTGTAGCAATTTTAAGCAGACTACTTTACATATAGATAAATATCCTATTTCAGACCTAAATAACTTGTATATTAAGGTTTACTTGGGGATGTTATTTTATGAGACTGGATTTGAGAGATGGATATTTGCAAATTCCTATGAAGGAAGAGTTACAGAAACTAAAAATGATAAACACACATAAAGACCCCTTTATTTATTTTAATCATATTTATGTTTTGAAATTACCTCTTCACCAGGAAGAGTTGGGGAATGACTGAAAAGCACTTCTATCAGAATGAACCCAGTCCTACTATGTAGAGTATGTATGGTAGTTTAGTAAAAAAGAAATTGTGAAAGGCCAGTCTACAGTTCTGTCTATCTACATAAGCCATATGAGTGATTTTAACCAATATCTGCAAGAAAATCTTGCTAAGTCCGTTACTTTCCGGAAGTTACAAGTATGACACAAGTGAGTACTTATTTAAGTTTGTAAATGAATGAGAGAACATTTGTTGTACATTGGTACTCAACTGGCTAAAGATAAGTAAAATAAAATAATAATAAAAACTGCTTAATGAGAATCAAACAAAATGGTTTGGTAGATTGATAACCTTACACCAATTTAAGATTATGTGAGATGTTTTGGCTGCTGATAAATCCAATGCAGATGATTTAAAAGATAACACATCACTTGCTAGATTTTTTTTTTTTTACAATTCTTCAATAATAGATAACAGATATGATATAATTTAGTGTTTTCTTTTTTTTTTTTTCTTTTTACTTTTTCGTAAGAAAGTTAATTAAAAAAAATTATCCAAGAATAATCAATGATATTATATGATAATAATTATGTAACATAATTTATATTTATTGTTTTTTAAATTTTTTACAAAACTTTTATGGCTAATTTTTATTTATATTTTTATTTATGAAAAAAAAAAAAAAAAAATGGGCCATGGTCTATTTTAATTTTGTATCACTCTGTTTTAGTTGCATGTTTTAATTTTACCTGAAGTTTAAATCTTTATCTTCATTGAGAATTAAAGATTTCTTTCTGGAGAATCTCAGTGGGATTTTGTTTCAGGCAACACTGGGAACTTTTCATTTTCCAAAACATGATGCTCCATTTTTTAGTAATCTGTTGTATGAAAATGAACCCTGAATATTTACTACCACATGAAATGTTTTTTTTTTAATTCTTTGATTCTTGGAAAACTTTAAAAGGCAAAATTAAACAATCATTTATGTTTTGAAAACAAATGTTTACACATTTCTCTGAATGTTTGAGATGAGGCTTGATGATTAGTATTATCTACGTTATTGGGACTATTGTCTCATCTTCATTGTTATCTGTACAACGTTCGGTCAATATGCCCTCCGGCCTTCCAATTGGACACATGGCCTATGTGGATAAGGTAGTTACGTTAAGACAGTTCTAAGTGACAGTTATCTCTAGATTGCAGGTTCAATCCTGATCAAGAGCAGCAGTAACATAGAATAATAATTAACACAGCTTAACGCCCCTACCCCAGCTATGGTCTTTTGAAAGGGTCTAAAATTCATGGTAATATCAATCTTTGAAAGTCTCTCCAGCAAACGAAATGCAATTCCTTTCCCAACCGAACACGCCACTCTCACTTCAAATAGCAGTCGTCAGATTTCACTTGCCGTCCAAACACTTTCTTCCTCACTCGCCTGTCAGCGACAGTCCTGTCTTTATTTCTGCCGTTCGGCTGCGCTTATACAAATTCGAATATACTTTATTTGGGTCTCTATAACAACACTCAGCTACGAGGAGCTAGCGAGTTCGTATCCGTAGCCGCTCGCCACACACTCTTCCCCTCGCACAGGCCAAAAATATCCTGACACGCTTTGTTTGTGGGGGCTGGGAATCTGCTTGTTCATAGGGCTGCCTTTCAGTCTCGTGTCACATATGGTTAGCGGAATGAGAACAGGATACGCCTGTGGACTGGAATAAAGGGTTAGGTTTCAAAGTTCTGTGATGGCACCCGAGTCTGACAAGAATACCTGAAGAAGGCCGGAGGCATATCAGCTGAAACGTAAGATAACAATGAGATGAGGACAATAGTCCAAATAACGCAGATAATACTAATCTGAACAAAATTTGTTTCGGAAATTTTTGTCTTATTGTTTTTGGAAAATATTTAGTATATTAAATTATTTTACATTTTGATGTTAATTGCATTTTGTCATTTATTTTTCTTCGCAGACATCCAAAAGGAAAAACCTTTTATTTGTGTGTGCAGGTCCGCACAAGACTCTGTTGATTAGTAAGGTCATACATGAACTTTGACCTATTTGGTTTGATTAAAACATCATAAACTGAAGCTTACTTATTACAGATATGTTCTCACTGTACAAGACCTACATCGACTCTGATCAAAAATTCATATAAGAATAGATAAATTTTGTGGCTATCAAGCAGCTTGAATGTTGAGTGTATGGGCATAATAGGGGCTAGCGCTTCACTTTGACCTGTCCTGCTGCCACAAAATTTGATCTATTTTTAATTGGTGGTTTCAGCACTACTGTTACAAATGAATCTCCTTCTCCTAGTTCTTGTTAGCAACTGTATATGGGTGTGTTTGTGTGTGTGTGTGGTAGTGTGGTGTATATATATTATATAGTAGTGTGCTGTATTATATTTATAATGAATAATGACAATTGGTAGTTGGTGTAGGCAGTGGCTCAGGTCATCAATGAATAGTCTCATGTCAAGTACACAGAATAATGTATTAGTGTCAGGAACATGAAAGTTTTTACAGTAGTAATAATGCATGTATGTGGTGCGCGTGTGTGGCATATGTATGTGGAGAGTGTCCACTATGCATCAGGTTATAGTGTTGGCGCGACTACAGGAAGCCATGGAGGGTTTGAAAGACTCCAGTGCTTGCGGTCAGCCTACAACAGATGCGGCAGTTTTTTTCATGTCTGCCACAACTCTGATATATTAAATATTAGAGTTTTATAAGCGGAATCACTGTGATCACAATCTGACAAATTATCTGTTTATAGTTTTAGATCAGCCACTGGCTCTTAAAAAGAATTTTGGCCTTCGTCCTCTTTTATCTTTATATGATAATCATGATATAAGAAATTCTCTTTGATGGATGTAAAATGGAACTAATGTGGTTGTTGGATACTTAAAATCTTAGCACTTGGGTTTCTTTAATAGTTTTGTTTTACTCTGCTTACTTTCTACTACTTTCGCCATCTTCTGCTAGTATCGAATTTATTTCCCCTTTTTAATGGTATCATTACGTTTTGTTGTAAAATAAT
This sequence comes from Doryteuthis pealeii, assembly GCA_023376005.1. NCBI lineage: Eukaryota > Metazoa > Mollusca > Cephalopoda > Myopsida > Loliginidae > Doryteuthis > Doryteuthis pealeii. The sequence goes on from CM042140.1 coordinate 144,835,190, forward strand.
CTCCATTTACAAAAATGATTTTCAGATGGCTGTCATTCGTTTAATGAAATAATTGCCAGTGGTCCCACGTCACAAAGTATTTTATACAATGTAGTCGATAAATCACATGATTATTAATTATATTCTTGGTGTTATTCACCTACTTATTCTGTGTATTGTTTATCACCTAATTTTTTCAACATCAGAAATTTTTTTCTGGTTGGAATTCAAAAACAATCAAAAATGCATATCCAACCAGATTTTTTCCTTTCATAAATATTTTTTCTCTCTTCTCACCCATAATTTACTTTCTACTAAAATCAATGGTTTTGCAACCCCTAATAATCTCCAGTCCCTTATTATATTACAAGTTTATCCTAGACAACAAATTCTCAATTTAAAGGGTTCAATGTCCATTAAAAGAATGTTTATGTTGATTCATGCTTTTTTCCCTAACTTTTCCTGTTTGTTTCTTAATTTAAATGGAATCAAATGTGAAATGAAGACAAATTCAAAGTTTTAAATTTAAGACACGATCAGTATAACTTTTCAACCACATTAAGTTGTTCATAGAACGATTAAGAATTATGTTGACTAGTAAAAAGATCAAAGATTTTGAGAATGTTTTGATTTAAGAAATATGTTATTACCTTATCCAGGACAAAGATTTCCGTTTACTTAATATATTTAATTATAATGGGACTAATAGTAATTACCCAGGTGAATAACTTTTTTTAATATACAGAGTCGACCAATTTAGGAAGACTTTTCTTTATAGTGAAGTATGATATTTGTCATTTATTTCTGAGGTGTGTCAGTATGTACACGCGATACTAAGGTAATGATATTATTCATTAACTTTCACTCTTGATTTACAAAGTGTATGGTGCGTCATGAGAGTGAATAGTGAAAATAACTAGTATATGTGGTCAATTTTTGGATGTGGGTTTGTGGTAGACTTTTGGATTTTAAATTGTCATTATTGAGTAGTGAGTAGGATGTCTAGAAAAGTTTGGATTTATGGATTCTAATTCATGCTAAATTGTATGGTGCATTCAAATCTTGTAAAATATTATCTACTATTATATAGCCATTTTGCAAAGATTTTAATTTAAGCAACTTTTACTATTTCCTCGAATTTTTGAGATGAGGATATGATAATTGTATTATTTGGATTTTTCAGACTATTGTGCCTCATCTTTAAATTGTTTATATATTAAAGATCTATTACATAGGATTGGATTAAGATTATCATAACCAATATAGATGAGGAAATAGTCCCGATAGATCCAAATAATACCTAAGTAAGTTTTATTCTAGCAAATTCCTTTATGAAAAAAAACTTCATTTTTATAAAAAGAAAAATGAAATTCATATTGATTTTCAATAAAGTTGAGAAATAAATCAATAAAAATTTTTACAATTGAAATTTGAAAAAAAAAAAAAAAATACTTTACCTCTTATTTCTTGTTGAAATATTACTGTTGTATTCAATGATTGGGTCAGTTTGAGAAAGGGGAGAGGAGAGGGGGAAGACATAGTAAAATATTTTTACTTTTCATTGTTAAGAAATTTTCATTGGCTGGCAAATTCTTCTTGTTAACTGAATCATAAGTTCAATTTATGTTTTAGGCCAAAATTCTGAGGACTTTTTTTTAATCTGTGTTTCATGCGGCTTCACCACATTTTTTGTAACGTACAGTGCCGTTTTTAAATGTTGTTTTCTTGGCACTCTCATAAAGATGGCTTTCCCAGTAAATGGCATCAGTTTTCTAGATAGGCAAAAAAGAGAAAAAATGTCAGATAAAAATTAAACAAAAAATATAATTAAATTATTTTGATCTTTTCAAAAACATCAAAATAAAAAATAATTACATTTCAGAAAAATTTAAGGGAGGGCTTATATTAAAATTAATCCTGAAAAATCACACTAGGTTTATTTTCAGAGAAACCGGTATATAATATGCAATAGTACAATAGCATTTAAAAAATATCGAACCACAGAAAATGAAAATTAATCGATTTAATAAAAATATAAAAATTGTAATATCTATAATATGGAGTTATGTAACTCTGTTGTATAACCGAAACTATGTCAGAACTGACGTTCAAGATTCCCTAAGTTATTTAAATTATATTCTCAAACAGTTATGAATTTGAATAATTATTATTTAATCTTAATAGCATCTCAATTTAATTAATCAATGACTGTAGAAAGTCAAAGCTGAGGTAAATTCATCGCAAAAACTGCCCATATTCATTATGCAGATTAACATCCCTCGAAATAATGTGTTATTTTCTGTATGAAATAAATATTTACAATAGAATATAGTGGAAAATACTTTGCAATAATAAATTTTTAACAAAACTGGGTTTAACAATAACTTTTGCTGTTACTGATTTCTAAATACTATCATGTTATTCCTCAAACGTATTACAAAGCAATCCTTTATATTTTATATAGAATCAATTAAATAACATTAAAAATAAGTGTAATATTTTTATATTCATATCTTATTTGCTTTCAACTAGTCCCTTTCTATCTAATCTAATATTTTATTAGATTAAAACTAATACCTGGTGCCCAGACGGAGGGTGAATACTTTTTGCTAGTTTTATACAATGAATTTTGCCCACAATAAAAAATTGTTATTTAAGATTTTAAATAACAAATTATAACATAAACTTTGTTTACATAACTTCAAATTTGAAAAAACTTGTACAACATTCAAAACTTATTTCCATGATAAAAATAATGTTTGATTTCATTAATAGAACACCAAAGAACATTTTTTAAGATAAATCTAAAAACTTTACCTCATATCCTGCTTTCTAAGAATAGAAAAGATATGTGTTCTCTGCTTGGTCATACGTATTAAGTTTTTAATGTAATGAATATATCAAATAGAAAAGATTAATGAAATTAAATAAAATACATAACAAAAAGATCAAACTTATTTAATTATAGTTTAATTGGTTCTATATAAAATATAATTCATAGGATTGATTTTAATTACACTGGAGAATAAAATTAATAATATTAGAGATCAATAACACTCAAGTTAAAATTATTTATTAAACCTGGTTTGTAAAATCAGTATGCAAAATTAACCACACCAACATTGATGTTAAACCAAATTAAATGTCTTAGTTTTATTTTCCTTAGTTGTGTTTATATATAACACACATCAAGGATTTTAAACGCAGTAATAATGTGGGCCTGTTTTGAAAGGCAAATCTAACGTCAGATTTTCATAGAACCTTAATTCTATTGAATATTCTATGTATTAATGATTTTGACTATAAATTAAATACTCTTGATAAATACTACAATTCCTGAGGGTATTGTGACATAAGCAGTGAAACATACTTTTCATGAATCAGACTGAGACCAAATCTCAATTAATAATAAGATTTTGGTTGTTGGTCTAAATCACCATCTTAAGAAAAAGGTAATTTTATAATGATTGGATTTCTCTGAAGATAAACAAAAAATAAACAAATAGCTTAAGAGAAACCCAGATTGGTTCTGTAAAAACAACTTTCTAAAAAAAACCTGAGATTAAGTCTTATTGATGAAGCCTGTTTTCATTTGTTTGGGAGAACATATTTTCCTTGATTTTGAAATCTTTCCTAAATCACAATTAAGAAACAATAATTCTTAAAATTACAAATTTGATTTGTATTCAAGCCTTGGATCAATATCATGTGGAAGGCTTTTTATATTGAATTTTAATGAATTTAATTTATCAATTCTGGGTTCAATCTCAAGTGATGTCTCAGTTATCATCTTATTCTTTACACTTTATTTTTTCTTTTCTATTTCTAAACTGAATGATGTTTCACTTTATTATGTACATCATGTAAATATTGTAGATAAGTTTCTCAACTATAAGAAATATTACAGGAATCTTTAAATAATTCATTGAATTGCCAAAATATTATCAATATAATTTTTATATGTAGAAAATAAAGATTAAATCTTAATTACTACTTCACCTTAATTTGATTGAATTTTGTCACCAATTCTTCTTGTCCACTACTTTTTCATCCAGTTAAAGCTTGGCTCACAAATTCTGATGTGTTTTTTTTCTTGTTGGAAATGACGGTTCCTTTTTTGATGGTTGGGGGGAGAACAACTCAAATAGGATGAAATCAGAAATTGCCTTATAAAATTTTTGCTTAATCGTCTCACTGGACGATTGTCATAGGGCTTTCCATATTTGATTCCAACCTTTTTCCATGTCAATAGACTTGTTTTCTTCTTTAGCCTCTCTTTCAAATTCCAATATCCAAATAATTTGGGGTAGTTAATTCAGTTAGAAGAAGTTTCACTGTCTTGTGGAGGGGTAACAAAGAAAGTTTTGGTAATTGTAGAACATTTCTCTTCTTTGTCACTTAAAAAAAGAATAATTGAATATCATATTATTATCATTATTAAATTATTAAGAATTACAGAAAAAAAGAGAATAATTTCATAAGTAATGAAAGATAAATGAAAAAAAAAGAAAAAATTAATTCAAATGTCTGACTTTATAGAAAATATGACACAAAATCACTTGAAATATTTTTTTGTTTACAATTTGAAAACATTTTTCAACTTTGATATAAGAAGCAAGTAATAATTGAAAGTAACAATATTTTAAGTTCACAATCTATCAAAAGGCAATCTTCTGGAGGATTGGGAGAGATGGCTGCTTATATTCCAAAATAATCTATGTCTAATAGGGTTTCATTTTGTCTTAATGTTATAGACTTGAGAATTTTGGAATTTTTGGTTTGGTTTTCTTTCTTTGTGCAATATTGTGTCTTTTGATTATTGAATAATTTGTTTTAGGATGTAATTTTATGTATACGTTATGTTGCCCGTTGATTAATGTGGCAAAGCATAAGAATGAGGGCACGCAGGGAGAGGGGGGGTATACATGTGATTTTCAGTATTGGAAATGTAACTGTTATGCAGTGAAGTGTTAAGTGGTCATGACAAGGTTTTGTATTTACCAATTCCTCTGCACCGAGCCAGGACGTGAAACACAAGGTCAATTTTTTAAGCGGAGCTTAACAGGTTTTGAATTCAGAGTTTTTCCTTCCCTAGACGTTGCCGTATCAAAGTTGAAGAGCCTTGTCCCACCCTAGTTGGATGGAGAATAGTTGGATTTATATGTATTACCAAAAATCATAAATGGCGATGCTGATGACGGGTCGCGAGGTGTCCATTTTGAAGCTTGATGTCACTGTGTCCATGTTCCTTAAAACCAACCATTATACCACAGACACCTTCAATGGAGGTGATAGATGTAATGCATTTAAAAGAAAGAATAATGCTTGTCCAAATATACATATAGATATTTATTAAAACAAGAAATAAAAAGGGTTTGACCTTTTTGGAGAATGATTGTCTTGTTCTGATTGTAACTTATCTTTTCAGGTGAATCAAGTAGAAGTAGGAAACAACTAGAAGTAAAAAAGAATTCTCCATTAATCTATAAACATAAACACACATGAAAAACAGGTCAAGCACAAATGAGGTGTTTAGTAATTTAGACCATTTTTCAAGGCCAGTTAATTGAAACATAATCTTTGAGGCAATAGACACAGATTCTCAAAGATTATGTGGTATAAAGTTAACTGACTGAAAAATGTAAAAAGTTTTTTAAATAAAATAACTGGCTGCATTATATCTTTCATTCATTAATATTATCAACAGCTGAAAATTTATTAAATTGTGGTTAATTCCCTTTTTGGTAATTTTTTTTCTTTTGGCAGGTGACATACGATAGTGAATTTAGGTCCGTTAAGTTTGATTTAAACCGAATAAACTTTATCTTATTAATGAGCCTCTATGATAAATCTAATTTGCCTCAAAACAGTCCATGTTATTAGTGCTTTTAAAACCGCTGCAATGTGTGTTATATATAACTAAGAAATAATGGTTTTTCAAATAATATAATGTGTGGGTTAATTTTTGCATACTGTTTTTAACAAAACCGGGTTTATAAAATAATTAATGGTGTTATTGGTCTCTAATTTATTGTTTTAATACTTCAACATATTAAAATCAATCTTATAATGATTTTATGTAGAAAACTAATCCAAATATATCAAAATAAGTGTAATCTTTTTTATAATGTGTTCTTATTTAATTTTGTTAGTCTTTGTAATTTAATAGTATTTCATTGCATTAAAACTTAAATACTAACTGCCGCAGAGGACACATTTCTTGCAAGTAATTTAAAAATATTTTTACCAAAGAATCTGTTAATTTATACAAAACAGCAAAAATATGTCTTTTGCCCAAATTCTTTAAATAGATACAATTTGGAATGTTTATAAATTGTTTCATTTCAATCATTAATCATAAATAAATGTCTGAAATTTGATTACAATAGATTACAATTTTTTTTTAGTTCTAAAATACACACAAGTATATTAATTTTGTCTGGAATTTGGAAATGTGAGGCTTGATTGTGAATAATTTTATTTTCCAGACTCCATTGTTCCTCTTTTTATTGTGGTAGTTATTAACATTGTGTTAATAATCTACAATAAAGATGATAAAATCCAAATAATACAAATTATCATCTCAAAAAATTCCAGAAAATAATAAGAAACTATGTTTTATTATGAAAAGCAAGTTTCATTTCTTAGAAAAAAAGAATTTTGAGTTTCTGTCATTTGATAATGTTACACAGTTCAATATTTACCTTTTCCCAGCCTTTGAGGAATTTTTTTTATTTTTTAACAAAAATAAGAATAAAAATCTTTTAAAAAAGTATTCATACCAAGTGAATTTTCTTGAAATATTGATTCGCTTTTTGAATGATGATGAACAAGGGAAGAGAATATTGTTTTGTTTTTGTTCTTTGCCTGCAACGAAAAAGAAAGAATAGTGTTATTTTTACCATACAATCGTTGATATCAAGAAGATAGTGTTATTATTAACATACAATGTGTAATATCAAGAAAATAATAGTGTTATTAACACCATAACGTGTGATAGCAAGAAGGAATAGTGTTATTTTTACCATACAATGTGTGGATAGCAAGAAGGAATAAGTGTTTTATTACCAATACATGTGGATATTAAGAAGGAATAGTGTTATTTTTACCATAACAATGTATATCAAGAAATAATAGTGTTAATTAACACCATAGAATGTGTAATATCAAGAAATAATAGTGTTTATTAACACATACAATGTGTAATATCAGAAAATAGTGTTATTATTACATACAATGTGTAATATCAAGAAAGAATAGTGTTATTATTACCAATACACATGTGTAATACAAGAAGAATAGTGTTATTATTACCAACATGTGTAATATCAGAAGAATAGTGGTTATTATTACCATACCATGTGTATATAAGAGAATAGTGTTATTATTTCCATACAAGTGTGAGATATCAAGAAAGAATAGTGTTATTTTTACCATACAATGTGTGATATCAAGAAAGAATAGTGTTATTTTTACCATAACAATGTGTGATAGCAAGAGAATAGTGTTATTTTTACCATACAATGTGTAATATCAAGAAAATAATAGTGTTATTAACACCATACAATGTGTTAATCAAAAATAAATAGTGTTTATTTATTACCATACAATATGTGATATTCAGAAGAATAGTGTTATATAATGATGATACTGTTGTTTTTTAAATGGTTAGTGTAGAAACAGAATTCTGATCCAGGTGTTGTTGAATTCAAAATCTGAGGATTAGGTGATTGACGCGAGATAACCTTTGTGTAACCTCCTTTCCCGTTATGCAAAAAGTGGGAAACAGAAGGTTTAGTTAACTTAGAGGCAGTCGAGCCGTTAGATGTCCCTGACGCAAGAATGGCTCGGCTTCGATCCACGCAAGTTGAAGAATACTAAATAAAGTAAGGTTAGAAGTTAATAAAATGACAAGTTGATATAGACCAAAAGAAGCCAGAAGCAGAGCTTATAGCGACCAGCATCTTGGAAAAGGATGAGAACAAGAAGATCTCCAGAAATAGAAGAAGTTAAGAAGAAGACTAAGAAATACAGTAAGAAGAATACCTCAACTAACAAGAAGAGAGGGTAGAGAAATCCAGCCGGTTGAAAACAGCTACTTCCCAAAAGATAAGTAATATAGACTTTAAATAGGAGGGCACTCCCTCAGAAATATATAGCCAGACCAGATGGTTTTATATAACAATAGAACTGTTGAAATAAGAGAGATATAAGAAGGTATGTTGTTTTTTATTCTAAAAGAATTTTAAATTGTTGTTTATGTTGTTAGGATTGTAAACATTTCAGTAAGAATTAGAAGGAATATCACAATTTTTGGGTGTCAAAGTTTAGAATGTTTAGAGTAATATGGTTGGTTGGATTTTTAATGGCATGTCAACCCTTGTTGGGTTTTTCCATGCGCATTATTTTTTAAATTTCATTCTTAATTAAGATATTCATTTTTTTCAAATCCAATTTATTTTTACACATTTTTTTTAAAAACAAAATTTTGGAATCTATTTAACCTATAGATGGACCCTAATACGTACACCCACTGCGAGTCAGAATGGCGATGGAGGGCTACTACTCCATAGTCCCGCAGAGTTTAGAATGTTAACTAGATGCAGTTTAAACGTCATACCCAGGACCACTAAACACCCTCAGCCACCTCCTTCTAGAACATATATAATAATAATAGGTTGGGGGGTTTGCCATATTTATTTAGCTAAATCTGAGCACCACAAAATTATATTTCAGGGTTTGGATCTTATTTTTAAAATAATTTTGCTGAATCTATAATACTGTTCAAAGATTGCCAAAAAATCTTTGTTAACAATTTCTTCACTGAAACTTTGGACCATTTATGACCTTTAGGCAACCCTTTTGCGATCTTGATTCAATAAGGACAATTGTCCTTATGATACCGAGATCACAAAAGGGGTGCCTAAAGGTCATATGGTCCAAACTAATTTTTTTTAAATATCAAATTTTGAATTATGTTTGGAAAAATTACCGAATTCTAAAGCAGATGATGTGTTCAATATTTTATCAAATTTTTACTTAGAAATAAAAAAAACAAATTTCAAATAATAAGTCTTGGATTATCTTATGTAATAGTTTATTTACCTCAAAGCTTAACTTAAATGTGGCAAAAGGCCATAAGTATGGGGCACCCAATGAGAATTGAACTCACTAAACAATGGTCTGTGAATCTAGCCTGTGCTAAACCATTAACACCACATGAAGTGCCAACCACTCCTTATAGGACTATTCAAAGTTTGTAGTAACTGATTGACCAATGAGAACAAAAGAACAATGTATTTAATCTCTGTGATAAATCCGCCTAGAGTAGCTAGTTGAAGGATTTCCTCATGGAATAGATCAATAGACAAGATTAAATCTGATACTACATTTTTCTAACTGCATAGGAACACTGACAAATGGCATAATTTAATTGTAACATAAGTCTTTATCCTTTCCCTATTTTTTAACATAAAATTTGATATTTTAGGTTTTAAAAATCTTGTTTTTTATTCAGCAGAAGTTTTATATCAATTTATAAAATATAAATATAAATATAATAGTTTATAAACAGCTTCTGCCCAAAAAAAAATAAAAATAAAATAAAGTTCTTTATTTTTAAAAAATCCTCCAAAATAATTCACCTGAAAAAAACTGGTTTTGTGTAAACTTATAATTGACATTTAATAAGTTCTAAGTGAACAGTTTATCCTCTCGGCTGCAGGTTCAATCCTGGTCAAGGGCAACAGAACAAGAATAATAATTAAAGACAGCTTATACCAACTTATACCCAGTCATGTTAGTGGAGCAACTTAAAAATCTGTTTAGATATCTAGAATTGTAATACTGAAATTTGGGAAAATGTTGTATAATTGTTCTTCATTCTAAGTTCTGACTTTGGATTGGATTTTTATGAGGTAATGTTTAGTTAACATGCAAATGTCCTTTTAGACTAAAAATGGCAATAAAATTCAGTTTTAAACAAAATAAATTTTTAAAATCTTACCTCTTGATCATTGTTCTGGTGAATATACTTCTTATTATTTGGTTTTGTATAAAGTTAATATCAATGATGAAATCAGGGATTGTGCCTAAAAGTAATATAATAAAAAAAAGAATCTTATATAAAAACTGTTGTCCACTAATTTTGTTTGTCTATTCCCATGTAATGAGTCACCAATAAAAGAGAGAGGAAATTTGTACTGTAAATGCCATTACACAAAAATGGCTGCAATCTTGTGATTTTTAACAGGTAGCTTGCAATAACTGTGTGATGAATTTACATTATCAATTAAACATTTAGGTGTCATAACCATCCGGACAGCAAAAATCAGTGTTCATTATATGCAGATTTGGTAATGAACCTACATTCAATCCCTCAATTTAAAGTTGTTTTTTTTTTTTTTAAGNTTGAAAAAAAAAAGAAAAAGAAAAAAGAAATGAAAGTTATTAAATGTTAGCAGACAAAAAAAAGAAACGAAAAACAATTTCAGACAACATTTCAACAAATGAATTTAATGTAATTTTCAAATACCTAAGGCAAATCTTATTCATTAATGGAGATTATGTAACTGTATGTAAATTCCCACCATATACGAATATGTAAAGCTTTATTTTTTAGTGATATATATAACACATATTTTACAGGATTTTAGATGCACTTAAATAATATGGGGCAGTTTTGAGGTAATCTAACTCAGCTAGACTTTAATAGAGACATTCATTAATAAATAAAATGTTAATTAAGATTAAATAATGACTATTCATAATCTTCTTGAGAATCCTTAAAATGATGAAATTGTGATATCAATGATGATGTAGTTTAAAAGGCAAATTCAGTAAAAAACAAGAAAAAAGCATTTTTAAAATTTAAAACAAAATCAATTAATATCACCACAATGAGAAAAAACAAAAAAACAAATTCTTACTCACTTTTCTACAGATTAGCTGGATTATTAGGTTGTTTATATGCCACCATCAAGTACTTTTTAAGTTGACCAATTTGCATAGAATTGAAGTTTTTATATTTGATTTTTAGTGTTTTGATTAAGAAAAAATATTTTAGGAAAGAACACAAATAAAATTCAGATTTAAAACATTTCACAAATGCACGAGTATGATTTCAAATTCTAAAAACACATTTTTTTTTTTGGGGGGGGGGGAATGAAAGGTTCATTCCCCATATTTATTCTTCCCCAGTCAATTATTATTGATATATGTTGCACTTATCTCATAAAGGGGCCAGTTTAGCTCAGTTGGTAGAGTACCCGTTTAGGAAATTGCAAGGTTCCCGATTTTGAATACCAGTTCCCTTGGCCAACTCAGCCCGCATGAGTAGCAGAGATTGAGTAATCTGATCTGTGCCAGTAAAGTGGGAGCTGACGGTAGGTTTGGCGCCTCCAACTCAGCAAAAACAATCTCTTCTGGTCTAGTTACTAGTGAAAAGAGGATAGACTCTTTTTGCTGTTCGGGCTGATACATGACACTCAGCCAACTTACTATCCCATAATATCATAAAATGTTTTAAAATCATGTGAATGATTCTGTTCAGAATAGCTGAAAATGATAATTCCTAAAATAATTGTACATTGTATATTGGTGAATAAAGGAATTGTTTGCCTACCACTTACTATACATTTCATACTTACATTCCACATGCATACTTCACATCCTTACATACATTGATCCCTTTCCGAAATCTATTTCTTCCTTTCTTTCCTTTTGAACTCTGTGTGACCCTCAGCATGAAACTCAGTTGATTACCTGACTAAATGCATGTACACACCTACCCCATCCCCGGTTGTCCTATGTGATAAGGATCACGTTTACCCACACTTGGACTTTGCCCGCACATTTTGGACATTCCTTCCAGTTCTTTCCACAACCGGAAAAACACCACACATATCTTGACAGCTCTCTGAACTCAATACTTTTACCGCATGAGGTCTGTTGAGAACTTTTGAACTTCTCATTTATCATATTGTTAAAATTGTTTTGTTTGTTGTTAATGTTCATCAATAGTATATTTATATATATCTATCTATTGTCTTCAGTTTCCTTTTTTTTCGTTCGTTTTCGTTTCACTGTTCAACGGCCTCATAGTCTGCTTGTTAACGCTATCTGCCCCGACCTTCGCAGGACAAGAGAAGGCAGAATAGAAATCATTTTCAAAGGTGTTGAAATAGAAGGCATGCAAAAAAAAGAAATAAACATTTATGCAAAATTCCAAAGGTAATTCTTAGGAATATTCAAAGGATATTCTGTACTTCTCCTGCGCCACAAGGATTTCCCATCCACAGGATAATTGTTCTAAATGAGTGAGGATTGATAACTGGGATAACTTGAAAGTAAAACAACAATGATAAATTCAGGAATTTACATATTCATCAAATACTTTTTGGGTAAATTTAATTAACTACAAACTGGAGTTTAGAACATTTAGAAATTCCACTTTTTAGAACAGGAAAAAAAAAAAACCAATGTTAATAACTGTACCTTTTATTCCTATTATTAAAACACTAATTTTAAATTACAATCATAAATTCTAATAAAATGTGTTGAATAAATGGCATTATCCCTAAATAAATAAAGACAAAAAAGAAAAGGTAGATCGTATGACAGCTGTAACTAAAGAAACTATGACAATAACTCTTAACGTCTATATTACCGCTTTCATTCACCCAGCAAGGAAGTCACATTTTCCTTAATCTGCCCCAAAACAATGGCCTTTGTTTAAAAATCCGTATATTTAAACATTATTTTTAGAAAATCTTTGATTTAAGGGAAAATATCTTGGTATCTTTAAATGAAAAGGAAACATTTTGATAAATCCTTATTAGGATTGGGGCTCTAAAGACTTGCGAAGAATTCTGAACAGGATGTTAAGACCGTAACTCAACAAAAACAAAAAAACTATATTTGATTATTCAGCCAATTATATTTAATTATTCAAATATTGCTGATTTTAAAAATGTCTTCTAACCCTAGGAAAATATGTCTAAATATTTGGTATGACACGGCATTTAACACTTTCTTTAAACTGTTATAAATATCTAAAAATTTTTAAATTATCTTAATTTTTTTCTAAGATCAGAGCCTAAAACTTACATATAAAAATTTTTTTCTATGAATTTTTAATTATAACAATGAAATAAATTCACATAAAAATTTGCCATTTTGACAGATCAGATTTTAAAATTATATAATTCTTCCCTTTTTAAACGATTGTAAAACAATTAATTATTTTAAACTTTTACCTCTTTGATGTCTGTAATTTCATTTTCAGTACCATGGATTAAATCAATAATACATTTTCTGGAAATAAGTATTTAAGTTTATTGTAATGAAAATATATTAAATTAGAAGGACTAAAACACCTGCCCCTTGATTTAAAATATTTTGATAGCTAAACAAAAGACCAAAATTTATCGAGCAGCTAATGAAGAACAAAAAAATATCAAATGCTTGCAAGACAAACATGGTTACTGTATTGCAATTATTTTATTGTTAGTATATTATTAATTTTCACTATTCCTGTATATAATAAATTTATTGTTGAACATATTTGTGTTGATTGTATTTGAACTCGGTTATTCCAATCACTTTTTCTTCTTTTTTCATTCTAGTCGCTGCTACTTCATGGCAATTTGATTACATCTTTCAAAACTGAAATTGGTTATTTCCCAGAAAATTTATTGACTTTATCATTAGCTGAAAATGAAATTACAGACATCAAAGAGGTAAAAGTTTCAAATCAATTAATTGTTTTACAATCTTTAAAATGGGAGAATTTTATAGATTAAAATCTGTATCTGTCAAAATGGCAAATTTTTAATGTGATTTATTTCATTGTTATAATTAAAAAATTCATAGAAAAAAAATTTTATATGTAAGTTTAGGCTCTGATCTTAAGAAAAAAAATTAAGATAATTTAAAATTTTAGATATTTATAACAGTTTAAAGAAAGTGTTAAATGCTGTCATACCAAAAATTTAGACATATTTTCCTAGGGTTAGAGATTTTAAAATCAGCAATATTTGAATAAATAAATATTATTGGCTGATAATCAATATATATTTTTTTGTTTTTGTTGTTAACTCTTAACATCCTGTTCAGAATTTTCCAAGTCTAGAGCCCCATTCCTATAAGGATTTATCAAAAAATGTCCTTTTCATTTAAAGATACCAAGATATTTCCCTTAAATCAAAGATTTCTAAATATGTTTAATATTACATTTAAACAAAGGCCATTGTTTGGGGCAGATTAGGAAATGTGACTTCTTGCTGGGTGGAATGAAGCGGTATAAGACGTTAAGAGTTAATTGTCATAGTTCTTTAGTTACAGCTGGTCATACAGATCTACCTTTTCTTTTTTGTCTTTATATTTAGGGATAATGCCATTATTCAACACATTTTATTAGAATTTATGATTGAATTTAAAATTAGTGATTTTAATAAATAGGAATAAAAGGTATCAGTTATTAACATTGTTTTTTTTTTCTGTTCTAAAAAGTGAATTTCTAAATGTCTAACTCCAGTTTGTAGTTAATTATTTACCCAAAAGTATTTGATGAATATGTAATTCTGAATTTATCATTGTTGTTTTTACTTTCAGATATCCCAGTTATCATCCCTCACTCATTTAGAACAATTATCTGTGATGGGAAATCCTTGTGCCAGGAGAAGTACAGAATATCCTTTTGAATATTCCTAAGAATTAACTTTGGAATTTCATAATGTTTATTTCTTTTTTTGCATGCCTTCTATTCAAACACCTTGAAAATGATTTCTATTCTGCCTTCTCTTGTCTGCGAAGGTCGGGGCAGATAGGTTAACCAAGCAGACTATGAGGACGTTGAACAGTTGAACGAAAACAACGAAAAAAAAGGAAAACTGAAGACAATAGATAGATATATATATATATATTGATGAACATAAAACACAAACAAACAATTTTACAATATGATAAATGAGAAAGTTCAAAGTTCTCAACAGACCTCATGCGGTAAAAAGTATTGAGTATCAGAGAGCTGTCAAGATATGTGTGGTGTTTTCGTGTTGTGGAAAGAACTGAGGAATTGTCCAAATGTGCGGGCAAAATGTCCAAGTGTGGTACGTGATCCTTATCACATAGGCACCGGGGATGGGGTAGGTGTGTACATGCATTTAGTCAGGTAATCAACTGAGTTCATGCTGAGGGTCACACAGAGTTCAAAAGGAAAGAAAGGAAGAAATAGATTCGGAAAGGGATCAATGTATGTAAGGATGTGAGTATGCATGTGGATGTAAGTATGAATGTATGTAAGTGGTAGGCAGAACAATTTCCTTTATTCACAATATTACAATGTACAATTAATTTTAGGATTATCATTTTTCAGCTATTCTGAACAGAATCATTCACAATGATTTAAAACATTTTATGATATTCATGGGATAGTAAAGTTGCTGGAGTGTCAGTATCAGCCGAACAGCAAAAGAGTCTATCCTCTTTTCACTAGTACTAGACCAGAGAGATTGTTTTTGCTGAGTTGGAGCGCCACACCTACCGTCAGCTCCCCACTTTACTGCACAGATCAGATTACTCAATCTCTGCTACTCATGCGCTGAGTTGGCAGGAACTGGTATCAAATCGGGAACCTTGCAATTCCTAAACGGGTACTCTACCAACTGAGCTAAACTGGCCCCTTTATGAGATAAGTGCAACATATATCATAATAATTGACTGGGGAGAATAATATGGGGAATGTAACCTTTCATTCCCCCCCCCCCCAAAAAAAAAATGTGTTTTAGAATTTGAAATCATACTCGGTGCATTGTGAAAATGTTTTAAATCTGAATTTTATTTGTGTTCTTTCTAAAATATTTTTTCTTAATCAAAACACTAAAATCAAATATAAAAACTTCATTCTATGCAATTGTCAAAACTTAAAAGTACTTGATGGTGCAATAATACAACCTAATAATCCAGCTAATCTGTTAGAAAAGTGAGTAGAATTTGTTTTTTTGTTTTTTCTCATTGTGGTGATACTTAATTGATTTTGTTTTAAATTTTAAAAATGCTTTTTTCTTGTTTTACTGAATTTGCCTTTTAAACTACATCATCATTGATATCACAATTTCATCATTTAAGATTCTCAAAGAAGATTATGAAATAGTCATTATTTAATCTTAATTAACATTTTATTTATTAATGATGTCTCTATTAAAGTCTAGCTGAGTTAGATTTACCTCAAAACTGCCCATATTATTAATGCATCTAAAATCCTGAAATATGTGTTATATATATCACTAAAAAATAAAGCTTTACATATTCGTATATGGTGGGAATTTACATACAGTTACATAATCTCCATTATAATAAGATTTGCCTTAGGTATTTGAAAATTACATTAAATTCATTTTGTTGAAATGTTGTCTGAAATTGTTTTTCCTTTCTTTTTTTGTCTGCTACATTTTAAAATAACTTTCATTTCTTTTTTCTTTTTCTTTTTTTTTTTCATCTTTGAAAAAAAAACTTTAAATGAGGGATTGAATGTAGGGGTTCACTTTACAATCTGCATATAATTGAACACTGATTTTGTGTCCGGATGTAAATGTTTAATTGATAATGTACATTCAATCACAACAGGTTTATTGCATAGTACCTGTTAAAAATCACAAGATTGCAGCCCATTTTTGTGTATGGGCATTTACAGTACAAATTTCCTCTCTCTTTTATTAGTGTGACACTTTCATGGGAATAGACAAACAAATTTAGTGACAACAGTTTTTATATAGATTCTTTTTTTTTTATTATATTACTTTTAGGCACAATCCCTGCATTTCAACATTGAATATTAACTATACAAAACCAAATATAAGAAGTATATCACCAGAAACAATGATCAAGAAGGTAAGATTTTTAAAAATTTATTTTTGTTTAAGAATTTTATTGCCAAACTAAAAAAGTCTAAAAGTCATTTTGCATGTTAACTTAAAATTACCTCATAAAATCTAATCCAAAGTCAGAACTTAGAATGAAGAACAATTTATACAACATTTTCCCAAATTCCATGCTATTAAATTCTAGATATCTATACAGATTTTTAAGTTGTCCGCTAACCATGACTGGGTATAAGTGTTAAGCTGTCTTAATTATTATTCTATGTTACTGTTGCCCTTGACCAGGATTGAACCTGCAGCCGAGAGATAACTGTCACTTAGAACTTATAAATTGTCAATTATAGGTTTACACAAAACCAGTTTTTTTTCCAGGTGAATATTTGAGATGTTTTTGAAAAAATAAAGAACTTTATTTTATTTTATTTATTTTTTGGCAGAAGCTGTTTATAAACTATTATATTTTATATTTATAAAATTGATATAAAACTTCTGCTTGAATAAAAACAAGATTTTTTAAAACCTAAAATATCAAATTTATGTAAAAATAGGGAAAAGACTTTATGTTACAATTAAATTTGCCATTTGTCAGTATTCCTTGCAGTAGAAAGATGTAGTATCAGATTTAATCCTTGTCTAGTGATCTATTTCCATGAGGAAATCCTTCAACTAGCTACTCTAGGCGGATTTATCACAGAGATTAAATACATGTTCTTTTGTTTTCTCATTGGTAAATTCAGTTACTACAACTTTGAATAGTCTATAAGTAGTGGTTGGGCACTTCATGTGGTGTAATGGTTAGCAAGCTAGATTCACAGACCATTGTTAGTGAGTTCAATTCTCATTGGGTGCCCCATACTTATGGCCTTGTGCCACATTTAAGTTTAGCTTGGTAAATAACTATACATAAGATAATCCAAGACTTTATTATTTGAAATTCGTTTTTTTTTTATTTCTAGAGTAAAATTTGATAAAATATTGACACATCATCTGTTTTAGAATTCAGTAAATTTTCCAAACTATCAAAATTTCATGTTTAAAAAAAAATAGTTTCGGACCATATGACCTTTAGGCACCCCTTTTGCGATCTCGGTTCATAAAGACATGTTTTTCATTTACACCATCAAAATCCGGTTGTTGTTTTTTTTTTAATTATAAAACTAAACCCTAACCCTAACAAACAACTGGATTTTGATGGTGTAAATGAAAAAAATGTCCTTATGAATCAAGATCGCAAAAGGGGTGCCTAGAGGTCATATGGTCCAAAGTTTCAAGTGAAGAAAATTGTAAAAAGATTTTTTTGGCAATTTTGAACAGTATTATAGATTCAGCAAAATATTTTAAAAATAAGACAAACCCTGAAATATAATTTTTGGTGGGTGTCAGATTTAGCTAAATAAATATGGCAAACCCCCCAACCCTTTTTTATTATATATGTGCTAGAAGGAGGTGGCTGAGGGTGTTAGTGTCCTGGGTATGACATTAAACTGCATCTAGTACCGAGATTCCAATTCTGAAGCTCTGGGGAGTATGGAGTAGCCCTCCATTGCCATTCTGACTCGCAGTGGTAGTACATGTTAGGGTCCATCTATAGGTTAAATAGATCAAAAAAATTTTTTTTAAAAATGTGTTTAAAAAATAAATTGAGTTTGAAAGAAAAATTCAGTATCCAATAAGAATGAATAAAACAAAATGTCTTTAGCATGAAATAACCCAACAAGGGTTGACATGCCATAAAATCCAACCAACCAATTACTCTAAACATTCTAACTGACACAAAATTGTGATTTCCTTCTAATCTTACTGAAATGTTTACAATCCTAACAACATAAACAACAATTAAAATTCTTTTAGAATAAAAAACAATATACTTCTTATATCTCTCTTATTTCAAGTTCTATTGTTATATAAACCATCTGTCTGGTTCTGAGGGGAGTGCCCTCCTATTTAATAGTCTATTTTACTTATCTTTTGGGAAGTAGCTGTCTTCAAGGCTGGATTTCTTCTACCTTCTCTTTCTTGTGTAGTTGAGGTATTTCTTCTTACTGTATTTCTTAGTCTTCTCTTAACTTCTTCTATTTCTGAGTATCTTCTTGTTCTCATCCTTCAAGATGCTGGTCTGCTATAAGCTCTGCTTCTGGATTCTTTTGGTTATATCAACATTGTCATTTTTATTAACTTCTGAACCTTACTTTATTTAGTATTCTCAACTGCGCTGGATCGAAGCCGAGTCCATTCTTGCGTTAGGACATCTAACGGCTCGACTGCCTCTAAGTTAACGAAACCTTTTTGTTCCCACCGTTTGCATAACTGGAAAGGAGGTTACACAAAGGTTATCTCGCGTCAATCACCTAAAGCCTCAGATTTGAATTCAACAACACCTGGATTCAGAATTTGTTTCTACACTAACCATTTAAAAAACAACAGTATCCATCATTATATAACACTATTCTTTCTTGATATCACACATTGTATGGTAATAATAACACTATTCTTTCTTGATATCACATTGTATGGTAATAATACACACTATTCTTCTTGATATCACACATTGTATGGTAATAATAACACTATTCTTTCTTGATATCACACATTGTATGGTAATAATAACTATTCTTTCTTTCGTTGCAGGCAAAGACAAAAAAAAACAATATTCTCTTCCCTTGTTCATCATCATTTCAAAAAGCAGAATCAATATTCAAGAAAAATTCACTTGGTATGACTACTTTTTAAAAGTTTTTTTATTCTTATTTGTAAAAATAAAAAAAATTCCTCAAAGGCTGAAAAGTAAATATTGAACTTGTAACATTATCAAATGACAGAATCAAAATTTCTTTTTTTCTAAGAAATGAAACTTGCTTTTCATAATAAACATAGTTTCTTATTATTTTTCTGAATTTTTGAGATGATAATTTGTATTATTTGGATTTTTCATCTTTATTGTAGTAGTTATTAACACAATGTTAATAACTACCACAATAAAAATGAGGACAATGAGTCTGAAAAATCAAAATTATTCACATCAAGCCTCATCTCAAAAATCCAGACAAATAATATACTCGTGTGCATTTTAGAATAAAAAAATGTAATCTATTGTAATCAAATTTCAGACATTATTTATGTAATGATGTGAAATGAAACAATTATAAAAATTAAATTGTATCTATTTTAAGAATTTGGCAAAAGAGATATTTTTGCTGTTTGTATAAATTAACAGATTCTTGTAAAATATTTTAAATTACTTGCAAGAATATGTGTCCTCTGGGCATTAGTATTTAATGCAATGAAATATATTAAATTAGAAAGACTAACAAAATTAAATAAGAACACATATAAAAAAAAGATTACACTTATTTTGATTATATTTTGATTAGTTTCTACATAAAATCATTTATAGGATTGATTTTAATATGTTGAAGTATAAAACAATAATATTAGAGACCAATAACACCAAGTAATTATTTATTAAATACGGTTTTGTTAAAAACAGTATGCAAGTTAACCGCACCATATATTATGAAAACCATTATTTCTTAGTTATATATAACACACATTGCAGGATTTTAAATGCACTAATAACATGGACTGTTTTGAGGCAAATTAGATTTTCATAGAGACATCATTAATAGATAAAGATTATTCGGTTAAATCAAACTTAACGGACCTAAATTCCACTATCGTATGTCACCCTGCCGAAAGAAAAAAAATACCAAAAACAGGGAATTAACCAAATTTAATGAAATTTTCAGTGTTTATATATTAATGAATGAAAGATATAATGCAGCAGTTATTTTATTTAAAAACTTTTACAATTTTTCAGGTCAGTTAACTTTATACTACATATCTTTGATAATCTGTGTTATGCCTCAAAGATATATGTTTCAAATTTAACTGGCCTGAAAAAATGGTCTGTTACTAAACACCTCATTTATGCTTGCTGTTTTTCATGTGTGTGTGTGTTTTGTTTTATAGAATTTAATGAGAATTCTTTTTACTTTCAGTTGTTTCCTACTCTACTGATTCACCTGAAAAGATAAGTTATCAATCAGAACAAGAAATCATTCTCCAAAAAGGTAAACCCTTTTTATTTCTTGTTTAATAAAATATCTATATGTATATTTGGACAGCATTTTTTTTTCTTTAATGCATACATTTATCACCTCCATTGAAGGTGTCTGTGGTATAATGGTTGGTTTTGAAGGAAATGGACACAGTGACACAAGTTCAAGGCTGATTGCATTTCATATGATTTTTGGAAACGTATTAATCCAACTATTCTCCATTCAACTTTGATACGGCAACTGGTATAGGAGAAGGAAAACTCTGAATTCAAACCTGTTAAGCTCCGCTTAAAAATTGACCTTGTGTCACGTCCTGCTCGTGCAGAGGAATTGGTAAATACATACAACCTTGTCATGCCGCTTAACACTTCATCTGATAACAGTTACATTTCACAATACTGAAAATCACATGCATACACCCACCCACCCCAATTACCTAAAAATTCTAACCAAAAACACAAATATTGCACAAAGAAAGAAACAAACAAAAATTCCAAATTCTCAAAGCTTTATACATTAAGCAAAATGAAACCACTTTGAATAAGATTAATTTTGAATATAGCAGCCAGTTCTCCTCCCAATCCTCAGAAGATTGCCTTTTTGATAGATTGTGGAATTAAAATATGTTACTTTCAATTATTTACTTGCTTCTTATATAACTTCTTAAGTTGAAAATGTTTTCAAATTTGTAAACAAAAAATATTTCAAGTGATTTTATGTCATATTTTCTTTATAAATCAGACATTTTGAATATTCTTCATTTATCTTTCATTTACTTATTGAAATATTCTTCTTTTTTTTTCTGTAATTCTTAATAATTTAATTAATGATAATAAATGATATTCATTTATTCTTTTTTTAAGATGACAAAGAAGAGAAATGTTCTACAATACCAAACTTTCTTTGTTCCCCTCCACAACTGACAGTGAACTCTTCTACTGAATTAACTACCCCAAATTATTTGGATATTGAATTTGAAAGAGAGGCTAAAGAAGAAACAATGTCTACTGATACATGGAAAAGGTTGGAATCCAAATATGAAGCCTATGACAATCGTCCAGTGAGACCATTAAGCAAAAATTTTTATAAGGCAATTTCTGATTCATCCTATTTGAGTTGTTCTCCCCCCCAACCATCAAAAAAGGAACCCGTCATTTCCAACAAGAAAAAAACACATCAAGAATTTGTGAGCCAAGCTTTTAACTGTGATGAAAGTAGTGGACAAGAAGTTGGTGACAAAATTCATCCAAATAAGGTGAAGTAGTAATTAAGATTTTAATCTTTTATTTTCTACATATAAAATATATTGATAATATTTTGGCAATTCAATGATTATTTAAAGATCCTGTAAATATTTCTTTATAGTTTGAAAACTTATCTACAATATTTACATGAATTGTACATAATAGAGTGAAATCATCAGTTGAAATAGAAAAGAAAAACTAAAGTGTAAAGAATAAGATGATTAAACTGAGACATCACTGAGATTTGAACCCAGAATTGATTAAATTAAATTCATTAAAATTCAATATAAAAAGCCTTCCACATTAAAATTCAATATAAAAAGCCTTCCACATTGATAATTGATCCAAGGCTGAAATACAAAATCAATTTGTATTTTTTAAGAATTTTGTTTTTCTTAATTGTGATTAGAAAGATTCAAATTCAAGAAAATATGTCTCCCCACAAATGAAAACAGATTCACCAAACAGACTAATCTCAGGTTTTTTTTTTTTAAGAAAGTTGTTTTTTACAAAAACAATCTGGGTTTCTTAAGCTATTTGTTTATTTTTGGGGTTTTTTCCGAGAAAATCCAAATCATTATAAAATACTTTTTCTTAAGATGGTGATAGACCAACCAACCAAACATCTTATTATAATTGAGATTTGGTCTCAGTCTGTTCATGAAAGTATGTCACTGCTTATGTCACAATACCCTCAGGAATTGTATGAGTTTATCAATGAGTATTTAATTTATAGTCAAAATCATTAATACATAGAATATTAATAGAATAAGGTTTCTATGAAAATCTGAGTTAGATTTGCCTCAAAACAGCCCACATTATTACTGCGTTTAAAATCCTGCAATGTGTGTTATATATAACACAACTAAGAAAATAAACTAAGAAATAATGATTTACATAATGTATGGTGTGGTTAATTTGCATACTGATTTTAACAAAACCAGGTTTAATAAATAATTACTTGGTGTTATTGATCTCTAATATTATTATTTTATTCTCCAGTGTAATAAAATCAATCCTATGAATAATTTTATATAGAAACCAATTAAACTATAATTAAAATAAGTGTAATCTTTTTATATGTATTCTTATTTAATTTCATTAATCTTTCTAATTTGATATATTTCATTACATCAAAACTTAAATACGTATGCCAAGCAGGAGACACATATTTTTACTAGTCTTAGAAATGCAGGATATGAGGTAAAGTTTTTTAGATTTATCTAAAAATGTTCTTGTGTTCTATTAATGAAATCAACATTATTTTATCATGGAAATGAGTTGTTGATATGTTGTACAAGTTTTTTCAAATTTTGAAGTTGTAAACAAAAGTTTATGATATAATTTTTTATTTAAAATCTTAAATACCAATTTTTTATTGGCAACTTCATTGTATAAACTAGCAAAAGTATTCACCCTCGTCTGGGCACAGGTATTTAAGTTTTAATCTAATAAAATATTAGATTAGATTAGAAAGACTAGTGAAGCTAAATAAAAATGAATATAAAAATATTACACTTATTTTAACGTTATTTTAATTGATTTCTATATAAAATTATATATAGGATTACTTTTAATACATTTGAGAATAACATGATAGTATTAGAAATCAGTAACAGCAAATAGTTATTTGTTAAACCCAGTTTTGTTAAAATTATTATGCAAAGTATTTTCCACTATATTCTATGTACATATTTATTTCAGGATGTTAAATGCATTAATGATATGGGCAGTTTTGCGATGAATTTACCTCAGCTAGACTTTCATACAGTCATTGTTAATAAATTAGATGCTAATTAAGATTAAATAATAATTATTCATTCATAATTGTTGAGAATATAATTTAAATAACTTAGGAAATCATGACGTCAGTTCTGACATAGTTTCGGTTACAACAGACAGTTACATAATCTCCATTATAATAAGATATACAATTTTATATTTTATTAAATGATAATGATTGTTTTTGTTTTTTAAATGTGGTTGATATTTTTTAAATGCTTATTGACTTATTGATATTATATACCGTGTTTCTCTGAAAATAAGACCTAGTGTGATTTTTCAGGATAATTTTAATATAAGCCCTCCCCTTAAAATTTTCTGAAATGTAATTATTTTTTTTATGTTTTGAAAAGATCAAAATAATTTATTATATTTTTTGTTTAAATTTTTATCTGACATTTTTTCTCTTTTTTTGCCTATTAGAAAACTGATGCATTTACTGGGAAGCCATCTTTGATGAAGTGCAAGAAAACAACATAAAACGGCACTGAATAGCGTTACAAAAAATGTGGTGAAGCCGCATGAAACACAGATTAAAAAAAAATCCTCAGAATTTGGCCTAAAACATAAATGTGAACTTAATGATCAGTTAAAAGAGAATTTGTCAGCCAATGAAAATTCTTTAAATGAAAGTAAAAATATTTTACTATGTTCTCCCCCTCCTCCTCCTCCTTTCTCAACTGACCAATCATTGAATACAAAGAATATTTCAACAAGAAATAAAGAGGTAAAGTATTTTTTTTTTTTTCAAATTCAATGTGTAAAATTTTTATTTGATTATTTCTCCCAACTTTTATTGAAAAATCAATATGAATTTCATTTTTCTTTTTATAAAATAAGTTTTTTTTTTTCATAAAGGAATTTTGCTAGAATAAAACTTACTAGGTATTATTTGGATCTATCGGACTATTATCCTCATCTATATTGTTATATAATCTTAATCCAATCCTTATGTAATAGATCTTAATATATAACAATAAAGATGAGGACAATAGTCTGAAAAATCCAAATAATACAAATTATCAATCCTCATCTCAAAAATTCAGAGAAATAGTAAAAGTTGCTTAAATTAAAATCTTTGCAAAATGGCTATATAATAAGTAGATAATATTTTACAAAGATTGAACGCACCATACAATTTACGCATGAATTAGAATCCAATAAATCCCAACTTTTTCTAGACATCCTACTCACTACTCAATAATGACAATTTAAAATCCAAAGTCTACCACAAACCCACATCCAAAAATGACCACATCCTTTTTTTACTCTCACCATGACACCAACACTAAAAGAGAAATTATAATAAGATTTTACCTTAGAGCCCTTTGCATCTGCACACCTAAGAATTTAAATGACAAATTCAACCATATAGAAAATGTCTTCCTAAAAATTTCCATCTGTATTAAAAAAGTTATTCACCAATACATTAAGCCCAAATAATTCATAAGAAACTTGCTGATAGGTAATAACATATTTTTTTAAAAAAACACAAAATTTGAACTTTTCTACTGTCAACAAATCAATCGTCATGACAACTAATGTTGGTTGAAAGTATTTGATCTGTTAAATTAGAAACTTTGAATTGTTTCATTTCACATTTGATTCCATTAATTAGAAAAAAAACAGGAAAAGTTAGGGAAAAAAGCTGAATCAACATAAACATTCTTTAATGAGACATGAACTTTAAATGAGAATTTGCTGTCTAGGTAAACTTGTAATATAATTAAGGGACTTGGAGATAATTAGGGGTTGCAAAACAATTAATTTTAGTAAAAGTAAATTATGGGTGAAGAAGAGAGAGAAAAATATTTTGAAAGGAAAAATCTGGTTGGAATGCATTTTGATTGTTTTTGAATTCCAACCAGAAAAAAATTCTGATGTTGAAAAAAATAGGGTGATAAACAATACACAGAATAAGTAGGTGAATAACACAAGAAAAATAATCATGTGATTTATGATAATTATAAAATAAAGGAATCGGGGATTCATGATCAGAGTGGAAGAAGAACGAGAGGACTATACAATGTCAACCAAGCTTAGCTGTAAGTCAGCAATCTTTCTTTCTTCTTCCCATTTTAATAAATTTGACTCATTGGTCAGATGTGATGTTCTTATGCTTTCTAGTATGACAATTCTGATATTATAAACAACTGTCAATCTCTCTGTGTTGTTTACTACTATGTAGGTGATTGAACGACAAAATAAAATTATTGACAAAGAAACAAATTAACTTGTTCCTGAGTTTGTTTTTAAAATCCAAAGCAGGGTTACCCAGGATCTTAATTTAAGGGATGTTTTCACACACAAAGAAATGAGCCCATTTATAAGAAACTAAGACCCAGTACGTTATATACTTTATTCAATATTATATACCGTGTTTCTCTGAAAATAAGACCTAGTGTGATTTTTCAGGATAATTTTAATATAAGCCCTCCCCTTAAAATATGCCCTAGTTGAGAGTGGTAGACAGACGAAAGAAAAAAGCATTCTTCATTGATTCCATTAATTAGAAACATTAATTCACAAATAGGAAACGCTAAACATTGTATTGTCTTTAATGAGACATGAACTTTAAATGAACTTTACATCATGTGACACAAACACTTGACATCTCCCTAAAATAAACCCTAGTGTTATATTTCAAAGTGAGAATTGATATAAGCCATGTCTTATTTTCAGGAAAACACAGTATATATTAAATATCTGTTCATGAGATATTTTACAAACTTTTCACTTAACTATACTTGTNTTTTTATTCACTGCATCTAATTCCTTCCTTCTCAAAAATCAATTAATAATGGAGATTTTGGTCTCTATTTGTTTTGTACCAAAACTGGCTTATGCCACATTACCCAAAATTTTCAATACATAGAATAAAGAACAATTATTATTAATAAAATAAATAAAAGCTCTTCCTTATTAATTAACATTTGAATCCATTTCATTGTAATAATGACATTTAAATAATAAACTATGAAATTAATTAAAATGTATTATTATTTTAGATAGAAAAAATTATTTATGAAATTTGTAATCAATTTTTTAAATTATTTTTTTATTCTCGCTTAGTTTCAATAATAAGAATTAACTAAAAAGTTTACAATAAGTAAATACCTACAATTTTGGTTAAAATATTCAGAATGATTATTCAATTAAATAATTAATAGATGCACACGACATTTTATTCGAGGTGTGAAATAAACTAAGTTTCCATTTCAAATTGTTGTTTTTTTTTACTCCTTTAATAAATTTGATAATTTTACTTACTTATGATACAAAACCCTCTGACATTGAATTTTTAACTCCCCTCCCCAGGCAATATTTTTCAAAAATAAATTTTTACACTGCCCGGAGGGTTGTTTTTTTAAAATTTACTGGTAATAATAATAATAATAATAATAATAATGTATTTTTTGATATTTAATATAACCTTTTATTGTAAAATTTTTAACATTCTATTGTTTTTGTCTTGATGTGAAATTGTACATAATAACTCATAAGCATGAGAATTTATTTAAAATTTATTCCTTGTAGAAAAACTATTTCTCATTCCTTGTATTTTCTTTTTTTTTTTCTTTTATAGGCAAGACTTTTTTCAAATCATTCCTCAACTTTGACATCACCGGTAAAAAAGATTTTCATTCAGTAACACCATACCTACAACAACAACAACAACAGATTCTGCTTTTGATCTCAAGGCGATTTTTATAATCACTTTCCAGTTTGTATAATAAATATTTTATTTCTCAAATCATTTATAGCTCTGTCAGCTGGGGCTTTACAATACACCTCTGCAGACGATTAGAAAACCCCCCCCACACACACACACACACACGGCGCATCTTTTTGGCCATGAGTGGCATCCCATAATGCTTAAGGACAGATGCTGATGACTGAGCAGTCCAAAACATGCAACACTCCACTTTGGCCCTTACTTAGGCTAGATGGGCAGTTGGAGAGGCCCCCTCCGATCAATCGGCTGGTCACATCAAGCCCAGCTTCTATATGATTATCCCAACCTATTGCCCCCTTTATGGCAATCCCCAAACCCTTTTTATCATCTGGGTGCTAGAAGGTAATGGCTGAGGTTTTAATGTCCTGGGTATAACGTATATAATGTATCTGATGGTGAGGTTCCAGTTCTAGAGTCTGGGGAATGTGGAGCACCCCTTCATCAGCATTGCTTCCCAGACCCACTCTGACCTGGGTGGTAGTACCCAGTTAGGGTTCTATCTATGGTTAAATAGAAAAAAGAATGAGTTTAAAAGAAAATATCTTGCATAAAAGGATCCAACCAAAGATTGAACATGCCTGTATAAACCTAAAACAACCATCAATCAAATTCCATTTAGAGGAAAATAATTTTGATGTTTCTGACTGTTGTCCTCTCTTTATTGTGGTATTTATAAATAACAATATCAGGTCGCTGTAACCTCAGCCTGTTCACGATGTTTTGTTGAGTTGTACTTTAGACTAAAATCACATCCAGATGATAATCTTGAATTCAAGTTTTGGAGCTTTATTATCATTACCTAGTTTCAAGATGTTCCTAGTAGCATAGAAAAATATAGACAAATAATTTAGAAATATAATCATGTTTGGGTTTATTTGATTGTGTAGAAATTAGAAAAAGAAACAAAACTCTAATCAGGGTTTTACAATTCAATAAAAGTATTCAGCTCATCATGTGGTTAACTGAATAATTAAGTTGACTCAATTCCTCACTTAAATTCGCTTTCTAACTTTTTTCTATTTTCTTTTTATTCTGGACAAGAAATTATATTTCATCCTTTTTTAAAAAAAATGTTTATGTAAGTCCCAAATTCAATTCATTTACTCTTTATATCTTCTCCAATTGTTTTTTGTGCTGAACACTAAATTGGTCCGTTAATCACTAAATAAATAATAAGATTAATAATATTAAATCAATATGTTCTGCACCCCACACCCCATCCCCCAATATCTGTGACACTTTTTTTTTCTCTCTCTCTTTTATCGGCATTAAATGACCCACTGAGATTGATATGCCGTAAACCAAACCAAACCAGGTTGAAATACTATAAATCAACCAACCAAAAATCCATGAATTCACCATAGGTAAATTCATTAGTTGGAGACAACTCAACTGATCCACGGTGAATGATGTAACAAAACAGAATAACTAATTCTATTCTTATTGCATCAGAATTTCCTTTTATAGATTTGTTTATTTTCTCCTCCATTGATTCTATTGATCTTGTCTTCTCTCTATTGATTTTCTTGATCACCAATGGTTCAGTTATTTATTACCTCCAGAATGGTGAAATTCCAATTTTGGAGCTCTGGGGTATGTGGAGTACCCCTTCATCACCATTACTCCCAGGTCCATTCTGAATGAATAAAACAAAATTTTGACATAAAATAACCCAACAAGGGTTGATGTACCATAAAATCTAACCAACCTCCAAAATGTGTTTATTTATCAGGTAACAGAATTGAGGAATCTTGGTGATGAAGCAGCTCGCATCATTATGGTTCATCTACAGAATGGCAAAGAACCACCTTCCAGTTTGAGTAGAGATTTTGAAGAATTACTTAAACTTGTATGTATTTTTTTCTTTTTCTTTTTTTTTTCTTTTTTAATCTAATTTTTAAAAATATTAATTGCATAAAAATTGGTCCATGCAATTTTGCATATTAATATTCTAATGGTGTAAATCTAAAATTGATGAATGCTGAAAGATGTTGATCTTTGTGTATAAAACAGTTTGTTAATCAAATATTAATTCAACTAGCAGGACCTGTGGATATGCCATAGTATGATAATTTAATTATCACAACGTTTTGATATGTTTACTTAAGAGCTATTGCTGTGTTCAATGTGTATAAAGTATGATAATCTTGAATTAACTCTGTCATTTTTTCTTTCTTTCTTGCTTTTTCATTATGTTTAATTGAAACATATTAACCTTATCACTTCCACACGCTCACTCACTCTCTAACTTACCCTACTCTCTTTCTTATATGGTCTGTGTAGAATGTACTTTTTTCCCCACTTTCTTTCTAATAAAAATGGAATAGTCCATTATTTAACTAGGGTGACGACACTCATAAGAAATAAGAATTTGGCGGATAAACAACACCAGATAATCTAGTTTTACATTTTTGTATTTGATCTTGGACAGTCTCATTTTTAACCAGACGGTGTTGCAAGATGATAATGGTTGGAACATTAAAGAACAAGAGTATTAATATATAGAAATACAAGTTGATATTTATCAAAAGGGTCCCAAAACAACAGTGGCTGATTCAACCAATCAAAAACTCCCAAACATGTATTTAATTTGCTATTTAAAGGTGTTGATAAATTGTTCTAAATTACTTGATGAAAGCACAGAACAACAGACGAGGATTATACAACTATCTACATTAAGACAGGATAAACTCTGATACAACTCCTACTTTAAGGACAGATTAGTGGACAAGGATTACAACTGTTATTACATCTTTCTACTCAAGAAAGGATAAACTCTGATATAACTTTTACTTTATGGATGGGTCAGCAGACCATGATTGAAACTGATATTACATCTTTCTACCTCAAAATAATATAAACTCTGATACAACTCCTACTTTAAGGGCAGATCAGTGGACAAGGATTAAAACTGATACTACATCTTTCTACTTCAATAAAGAATCAAACTTTATGCCTCAAGGGATGACCACACAGATTGTAACATATGATGACTGAAAATATTTGTTCCTCATTTGAATCTTAAGTTAAAGTATATTATCATGATTGGCATTGCAGTCTTGGAAGACCATAGATTTCTTGTGTCCTGAAGTTACATTCTAGCACAGCACCTTCTGTGACTGTGAAGGCCAAATGTTTGGAAAAAAAGTTTTGACCACAGATGCTGCATGTGAAGGCCAGTCTTGAAGATGTTAGTGTGCCAGTGCCCTGATTGCTGTTGCTTTCTCTTTGACCTCTTTGCTTTATGGTGTTGCGCCAGAGTGACTTCAGACATGAATAGCCCATTACGAAGTACCTGCTGCCACCAAAGGCGGTCCTGAGCCAAATTTTCCCAACTGGCAGTTTAACTGCCAACTGGCATTGAACAAAGGGATGGCATGACGATTCTTTTACTGATGTCATTAAGTTTATTTAATAAACATCGTGAAACTGTACAAGGAAAAAGCAAATACATTTAATGACGTATACAGCAAATAATCTTAAGAAATTCAAAAATCCTCAAAAAAATAAGAAACTCTTCAAATAGAAACAGAAACACTCACTGTTTTTTGCCTCCGACCAGTTGACTTAAAAACATTCTGACTTTCCCTTACCCTTTTCCGGTTAGGGTTCATAAACCGCAGAAACTAGTGATCCGCACCAAATGATATTAAACTCATTAACTACCCTATATTGAATACTCTAGATGTAGTTAATTTTTTATAAACAAAAATAATTATTTAAAATTAAGAAATAATTAACTGGTCAGTTTAGCGGCAGTTACAGGCAGGGTTGATGTTAAACGACTTGAGATTATACTTGCAGACATTCTTAAATTGCGGGGGGGGGGGGCAATCTGTCTCTTGCCCAATGAAATTTCTACAACAAATTGTTAATTCAGCTTTTCTACTCAATGAGAAACGAACCAAAATGGTTTATCTATTCCTATTTCCCCTCTAAAATTAATTAAAAAAATATCAGTTCATTTTTTTTTATTTTGTATTGTTTTAAAATCTATTTAATGATTTATTTTTCAAATAGCTTGCTGAATTGTATGGACAGGATAAACTTAATTTGGAGTATGGTCTTGAATATTGGTGTCCTGCAGAATCTACAGTTGCAGATAGTCATTTAGGGACAAGTGCTTTACATCATCGACCACCTCAGCGTCAGGTAAACAAAAAAATATATATATATCACTTCTTAGATTAATTTTCTATTTGTTCTACATTTGTTGATTGGTGTTTTTATTCTTAGATTATTTGAACATTGAAAAAAATGGTCAATGGTTGACAAGTCCTGATTATTTTACAGAGTCAAAATGAACTTGTATGAGACATGGGTTCGCGTCGTCAACATCTCACCATT
This sequence comes from Doryteuthis pealeii, assembly GCA_023376005.1. NCBI lineage: Eukaryota > Metazoa > Mollusca > Cephalopoda > Myopsida > Loliginidae > Doryteuthis > Doryteuthis pealeii. The sequence continues at coordinate 144,867,216 of CM042140.1, forward strand.
GTTCTCGTCCAAATCGTCTGGGAGAATATTGATCACTATCAATAGCAGTCTCCCAGATCGATACTTTGGATTGTTACGTACAGGACGTCCGGAGAGAATATTGATGACCAATAGCAATCTGTCCGGAATCTCTCTGTCACTTCTGTCACTGGCCGTATTGATCGTCTGACAAAACCCCAATGCTGTGTCTGAAACGCACCCATGTGTCATAAGGGAAACAAAACAACAACAAGAGAAATGAAGACAAGACAATGTCAGGTGAACATTCAGAAAAGGCAAAGATGAGGTGTATAATTGTCTGCTGCTATCTCTACTGGCTGTCGAGATGGGGGGGTTCCCCCCGTTCCTTTTGGAGACCCCTTCTAATGCTAGCGTCTAGTGGCATCTCACATCTTATCTGTTCAGTGTTCAGGGCCCATCTGCACTCTTCGGCTCCCAGGGACCAACTGTCCTCTCTGCTGTCCAGAAGCTAACTGACTAAAACTTTTCGAATTTCCCAGAATCCCCATTCTCGCTATCAAATCTCGTATGAAATCTCATCCTCCTAGATCTTATCAACCCCGCGGGATTTGAAAGGGTTCTTTGTCTAAAAGACCACCCTCATGATTTTTATGACCAACTGGTCAACTATTAAGTGCCAAAGGACCAGACATGTTGTCTGCTTCTGGCCTTTATCACTTTTCATATCTATCCTAAACCCTAATCTCACCTTTTGTGGCCTGTTGCCACCCACAAACAATATGCCTACTTACACATACACATATATGTATACACACACATGTATGTATACATGCACACATATGTATCTATATATCTATACATATATCTATTCACACATTATCTACACTAGAACACACACACATATTTATACATATATGTGGTTTGACTTACTACTTATTAATTCAATATAATTACTACTACGTATCTATATAACTAAGTGTGCATTTATATGCACACACACATTCTTGCACCCACCGTTGTATTACACTTGTCAAGTGAACAGAAAAGTTAAATAGATTATTTGAACTTCACTGGAAAATGACAAAATTATCTGAAGAATAATTTAAATTTCTATTTCTCTGAAATCTTTTGAGATAAGGCTTGATAATTTGGACTATTGTCCTCATCTTTATTGTTATCTGCACAACGTTTTGGCCGATGTGCCCTCCAAGTTCAAAGTGTTAGTTCCCAAGTTCGAGGAGGGGGGGTCCCGAGTCCAACAAGAAACACCTGAAGAATACCGGTGGGCACATCAACTGAAACATTGTTCAGATAACAATAAAGATGAAAACAATAGTGTAAATAATCCAAATATTACAAATTTAAATTGCATTTCATTAAGTCTATTATTATTTCTATATGATGCAAAAAAAATATTGTAAACATAATGTTTATTAATTTCATTTGTTTTTCTTTTCCTTTTTTTTTTCAGGTTGCTCTTTATAAATTTGTCCGTCTTGCAGGTGATTTATTACCTGCATCTCTTTATGTTCCTTATATCCAATTATTAATTGGATTGGCTAACAGTCCTCAATGTGCTTGGCATTGCTTTAGTCTTCTCAAATGAATGGCATGAATTCAGGTAATTTATATGGATTTCTTCTCCCCAATTTTATCATCTCAATCTAATATATGTTAATCATTATTTTTAACTAGAAAGAATATGTGCCCCACCTTTGGGCGTAAGTATTTAAGTTTTAATGTAATGAAATATATTAAAAAGATTAACAAAATTAAATAAGAACACACACAAAAAGATTGCACTTATTTTGATTATATTTTAATTGGTTTCTATATAAAATCATTCATAGGATTGATTTTAATATGTTGGAGAATAAAACATTAAAATTAGAGATCAATAACACCAAGTAATTATTTATTAAACCTGGTTTTGTTAAAACCAGTATGCAAATTAACCACATCATATATTATGTAAACCTTTATTTCTAAGTCTATAACACACATTTTATGTAAATCTCTTATTTCTTAGACACATTACAGAATTTTAAACGCATTAATAATATGGGCAGTTTTGGGCAAATTTTAACTCAGATTTTTAGGGACATCATTAATGAATAATATCTATTCTATGTATTAATGATTTTAACTATGAATTAAATACTCATTGATAAACTTATGCAATTCCTGAGGGGTATTGTGGCATAAGCAGTGATGTAGTTTTTTTGGTTACTGACAGACATACAGTGAATCTCCATTATAATAAGAATTATATTCTTTATTACTACAGGCAGCTCAGCACATATGGTATCTTGGATCATATTTTTTATGTCGTTAAATCAATACTACACTAACCTGAGACGAGAAGTACCATCCCAAACATTTGGAGGACATCATGCCTATGGTGGAATCACTCCACAAGAACAAGAAGCCTCTTATTGCAGTTTTACAATTGACTGAGTGTATTGCAAATCAGGTAAGGAGAACAGTTTTTTTGTTTTTTTTTTCATTTAATTAAATAATTTTATTTAGAATATAAAATAAAATAATGGAAACAAATATTCAGGCATGCAAACAAGGGATCATCTTTCAGGACAGAGTAAAATGAATTTTGGATCGAAAACATGTTGACAAATAACAAATATTGATTTCACCCATACCAAAAATATGTATTTTTCTTCCAATTAATCTTTCACATATCTGTCAGATTCATTTCCATTTTTCTCACTTATATATATATTGTAATACAGGTACGAGTAATACCTACTCGAGTTTCACCATAAGGGATCTTCAGGGTTAAATCACGGGATTAATCAAGATATTGATTAATTGCAGTTGATTACACATATTAGTGTATTGAGCACTTTTTATTTGTTATATCGTGTCTTACCTTTCTGAATTTTGCATCAACTAACCATTGTGACCATCTTCACCGGTAAGTCACCTTTTCCAAAAATAGCATATATATATATATATATATATATATATATATATATATATCTCAATCAAAGAAAAGGCTTAAATCCGGCCATGTTAACGGTTATAAATTTATTTCCACCAATATTAATCTGCTTTTCAGACTGATGGGGGAGGGGGACTAACTTTGGCATTAGATACCTATAAGGGTTGAACTTGCATTAAAACTAACCAATAATGCATGCTACTCTTATATTAACTGGTTGTTAAAAAAAAATTAAAATAAAGACTTTTGGCATCAATAACCCAAACAAGAGTTTTGACATGCCAAATAAAACCCAAACCAGTCAAACAATGCTTGTCAGAAACAATAAACTGAATCAAGTTGAAAAGCCACATTTGTAAAAATTACAAATTCTGGAAAATTGAAATAAAACAGTCAATAATTAAATTAATTAAATCATAGAATATTTTAAAATATTTGGTTTGGTGTAATGATTATTGCACCAAATCAGTAGAAATTCGGACACATTTAGTTTTTGTTGTTATCAAAGTATGGCCGGTGTGAATGGGGGACTCACTTAGTCAATTTTCATACTTTTCTGAGCTTTTTGAGACGATAAACGATGGTCAAATGGTACTAATTGAAGTCTTTGGCCAACATTCTTGTTGTCAAGATTTCATCCTCCTTCACAGCTGCCAAAAGTGCCTGGTGTAGACTGATTTATTTACTTTTGAGATTTACAAATGCTGGACATTTTTAACCTGAAGAAGGCCTCGTCTCCCAGTCGATAGAGCGATAATTGAAAGATTCCAGTCCCTGCCAACTCGGTGAATGAGTAGCACACATTGGGTAATCTGCTCTGTGTGGTAAAGTGGGGAGCTGACGGTAGGTGTGGCACTCCACCTCAGTAAAAAAACAATCTCCCTGATTATAGCGCTAGTGAAAAGGGTAGACTCCCTTGCTGTTTGTTCTCAATACCAACAATATGGCACTCTGACACTTTTCTTTGTTAACAATCATTGGACACTTCTCTTCCATTAGCTTGGTTTCTTTGTATATTGTATAATAGGGATCATTATTATACAAAAGCTGGTTGTATTTTTATTTATTTTTTTTGATTTTTTTTTTCCTATTAAAAAAAAAAAAAAAAGAAATTGTATTAAGAATTTTTTATCAAGTGTTTATTTTTTCTGATGATTGTTTCTCTTTAATCTTTCTTTTTTTTTTTTTTCTTTCTATTTTAAGAAGCAAAGAATGTCGTATTGCAAATTTAATGAAAATCAACAATGGATGCCACAACTGTATTATTTGGTTTGGCTGGTTGTAGTATTCCAGCTGGATTAAAAGCTCAAATATTACTTACTCTTGCTGCTCTTGGAAAAAAGTCCAGAAATTGCTGCTAGTTTTTGCAGAGTCCCTTTGAAGCATCACAGGTAAAAATATCAAATTACAATAATTATATAATCTAAACAAATTTTATCATACATCCAAAACATTTAACTTTATAAAAAACTTATGTGTGATGTTTAGATTATAATTTATTAGCAGGACACTGTGGATTATACCAAGTTCAATATGTAAGAGAAGTTAATAATTTTATTTAACTCTCTCACTCTTTTTTTTTTCTTTCTTTCTTTCTTCTCTTTGTTATGTTTGATTGAAACAGATTAGCATTATCACTTCACACACACTCACCCCTCTCTATCTTCTCCTATTCTTTCTTTCTGTTTTTATTTTTTTTTTTGTCTGGGAGCAATATCTTTTTCCCCCCTTTATAATAAAAAATGGAATGATCCATTATTTAGCTAAGGTAACAAGACTCATAAAATTCAGTGGATAAGCAACACCAGATAATCAGGAATTTACATTTTAAAAATTTCATTTTGTATGATTGGACAATCTCATTTTTAACTACAGGGTGTTGCAAGATTATAAATGTTGTATAAAATAGGAACACAAATATTAATATATAGATGAAAATCAATGAATGTATGAAAATCCTCACTCTGAAGATTTTTTTTTTCTTAACCATGAAAACCGTTTTGGCATTTTCTGTCTGTCAACATAGTTTAAAAAATACAATCCTTCAAATGGAAAAGTTTACAATATGAACTTTGTATTTTTATGGTGACCAATCTATTCATTATCATAACTTTTCAAAATCCGTATACTTTTCATTTTTTTTCAAGCAGACAATATTAATATTGTTCTTTATTTTCTCTATTTTTATCAATTATAATGCTTCACTTGCGCAGATAATTATTTTTTTCTTTTGACACCACAAACCATCGTCCTTAGTGGACAGAAAGATCTAAACAATGCTTCATATATATGAGGGTCAGTGGAAAGTTCATGGCTGACAAAATACTCTCATTGAATGTGATCAAATGATCTGTATTTTTCAATATAGTCCCCCTTGCAGTTTACATACTTCTTCATCATGTGCGTGCTGAATCCCATTGGTAAAAAAAGAAAAGAAAAGCCATCAACAGCAATAGAATGTCATCAATATGAATTTTTTCATCACTCCCCTTGTAGATATAATATTTCTTTTATGAATTAACTTACCATTTTTTTCTTCTGTGTTTTAATTGGTAGCTTGTTGTTTGGTTGCCCGTAGTTCTGTTAGAACCGCCAACAACTTGGAGGAGGATACAAGTAAGATGATATTTTCTTTATAATAGAACATAAAGGTTCAATTTTCGTTTCTCTGTTGTCAATAACTTGTTTTGCTTGTCAGACTTGTAGGTAGCAACTAGCCGGAGGAGATGCTGCCATAAAGTTTTGGATGGCTATTTTGATAATGAATTTAATCTATGATCTTTTATACTGCTCTTTAAAACAAAAAAACGACTTTTTATCACGTTGAAATCGTGCAATAGCCATGTTTGTGTGAAATTGGTTAAAACTAGTTATTGTCTATTTCTCTCCATGATTTTTTTAGGGACAAAAGTTTGATTATTTGGATTATTTGGACTAATATTCTCTCCGTCTTTCATTAATCGTGTGCAAAATGCAAACGTTATGTGACAACAATAAGATTGAAGACAATAGTATCGCAAATAAAGAGGTATACTGAATATATTAGGTATTGCCCTGTGTGAGTTTTCTTGAATGTGTTATTTTCTTTTTATTCCTATTTTAGGTTGAATTGTGAAGAAGTAGAAAGGTAGAATGAAGAATTATGCTTTATCTCGTCGTAGCTTTCCGTCATTATGATTTATGACTGTTCTGTTGATTAACAGTTTTCAATTCCACAAAGTTTAGGAGGACTGATACAGGAAGTCGCTGTCTGAGGATTGGACCTTATTGTGGAACTTTATTTCTGACAGTCTTGGATTGCTAATGTCTTGTAAGGCGTCTAAGACCCGGCGAAAAGGTAATATTATTCAGATTTCAAATTTTTCTATAAGGTATCTGTACTTTATGAAATGAGGCCTGTAATATAGATAATTAATGATGCAGGACACACAGTCCCCAAGTTATATCAATTATTCTAAAATTTATTCTGTTTTCAAAACTTTCCTCATCTTGTATTCTCGACTTGTACTTGATTTTTTCCGAGAATTTCTTTTCAAGATATTTAAATTAACAATTTTTAATCATGATAATTGGTAAATCAATTTTTGTAAATTATAACATTCAATGTTATGTGTAATTTTTATTTAGTGGCAAGGTAGCTTATTGGAGCTTGGAAATCTTATACAAGATACTGTGTGAGGCATAAAATTCAGGCCAAGCCATTTTTGTTTGGTGATACTGATATGAAGAAGTATGATTTGCGTGATTACCAGAGATGATTAGCGAGATATATTTTCTAGTGCTGATGGCAGTCCGGATAGAAAGCGTGCGAAAATGGCGTGCACGCAGATGGAGAGGCAGTTGTGTGAAGTGATCGTTATGGCCGTAGTCCCGCTACTCGCGCCGCGCTGCGAAACGGACGCAAGAACGAGCATCGGAACGAGCTGGCGATGGAGCACACCGCTGGTTTTGAAGATGTAAGCCACCCGTGATGGTGCAGTACGGTCAGAACTAGTCGAGATCTCGATAATCGACGACTAAAGCAACCAGGCAATGAGTTAAGAAGGATCATGAAATAATAGAATACTACTGACTGAGTAATGTTTTAATGACATTAAAATGCTTGTCAAAATTCAAATAATGTTCTTTCTAATAAACCCAAGTTTCTAACAGGTTAAATCAAACTTATTCATATTTGAGGTTTTATTTTTGGGGAGCTTTTTATCAAAACTGTTTTTATTGTTCTGTCATAAAACAAAATTTATGACAAGATTGAATAATCAAAGGAGAGTTTTGTTTAGGAAAAGAACCATTTTTATCTTGGTTAAAACTCCTTATATGTTTAGATAATTTATAAATATAATTTAGTTAAAACCATAAACAACCAATAAGAAATTAAAATATTCTAAATGAATATCCTTGGCATACATAGATTTCGTTTTTATGACAGCAATACAAACAGTTTTATGTAAGCTCCCAAATTAAAACTCCTCAAAATATTTCGCAATTTTAATTTGATATTTATAATCCTGTTAGAAAACTTGGGTTTTTTAATTAGAGAGAAAAACAATTAATATTTGAATTGCTGACCAGCAGAAACTATGATTCGTTGATCTATGTCTATTATGTTAAAAAAATATTAAGATATTCAAAGATCAGTTTAATTTTTCCTTTTTACTGAAAGAAGTGTGGGCAAAGAAATCGAACAACATTTTAGAACTAATTTGGAGGAGTTGATATTTTTGGTCTAGTTTATTAAATTTCAAATGGATTTGTTTTTTCTTACAGTTTATTATGACGCAAGCATGCATTAATTATTCTTGGATAAAGATTAAGGTAAAAAAGATGTTAACCATTGGATTCAAGATTGGATTTGGGGATTTCTCTTCTTCAATATTTTCCTAACATGTCAAACGAAGAAAATCTTGTATAATATCCCTGTGGGGTACACCTGGAAGAAGAAAGAAGAGAACACTGATATGACCTAATAATTCAATAAACACATCTTATATATGTATATTATATTCAGTAATAAAGTAGCACGCAATAGATATATAAGATAGCATATATAGTCATATACAGGATGGACAATAATGCGAACATTTTTCAGATAATTTGTCAAATCCCTGAATATATAATTTTGAATTAAGATTTCTACTAGATTATAGGAGTTTAGAGAAGGCATATAGTACTTTATATAGAATATATGTAGCTATTTAAATACAGTTTGAGTATATAAGTAGCCACTTGAGTAGCTGAACATATTTCGAAATCAGAAGGTATAAGTTGTATGTTACGATAATTTCATGAATTGAAAAGGAATACAAATCCACATTAATTATGAGAAAGAGATGCTAAATATTCTGACGGTTGATAGGTTATATTGGAATTTTCAAAATGCAAGAAAAATCTTACACAATAGATGAACGTTTAATTATTCAAATGCCAATTTGTGATCATAGTTTATCGTAAACTTGGGATATTAATTACAGGAACTTAAATACGACAAGGACTATAAATGACTATGATGTCTGAAATTGTTGAGATGATAGAGTCTTGATAAATTTTGTATTCATATATGGACTATTATCACTCAATCCTTAGTAATTGCTATATACACAATGCATGGGTTACTGTATCGCATGTTAATAGGAAGTGAGAACACTCTAACCCCTGTAGGGATTTAATAAAGGGGTTCAATTTTGGTAGTTTGTGATGGGGCTCCTGCTTTATGACATGAGGCTCCTAAGTGTTCTTAAATGGAAGTAAACCTGAGTTTGATAAGAAACACGACTAAAGGGTAAGACCAGAAGGCCACATTGTCCTGAAAACGTATAGACAAAGATGAGGAAAATAGTCTGATAATCTCAAATAAGTACAAGGCAATCAAGATGTTATCCAATTTTTCGATAGTTTTCAAACCCTCCAAAAAATTTTAAACTGGAGGGGGGGGGTAATATTACCATTTCCAGACGGTCAATCGTGCTTCTAACATGACTAAAGTGATAGGGAAGTATAATATCCACATCAACAATTCTATTCATCAAAATTCAAAATACAATATATGGGTTTGGTTCTTTGACAATTTATATAAACTAGCAACGAGACGGTTTAGCTCAATTGGGTAAAGACCCCCTAGGATTGCAAGGTTGCTGGCTTTGAATAAAGATTCTTGACAACTCTACACATGAGTCAGCAACAAGATTTTGTAATGCTGAGATGCGTAGGTGTGATCAAGTTAAAGGGAAAGCTGATGGGTAGGGTGTGGCAAGTCTCAACACACAAGATAAAAAAAAAAGTCTCCCTGGAGTCTAAGCACTGAATAAACAGTGGATAGACTTTCCTGTGGTCTGGACACCGATACGCAACAGTAGCGCGGTATTGGAGCCCACCACTCGTGCAGACTTTTCTATATAAATACAAAATAATTACATCTGTCAGAGTCACAAGTTTTTGTCTTAAAGGTGAAAAAAACTTACTTTCTTCTTACACCACACACAAACCATCACATCTATTTCTTTTTTTAATGTAAAAATCAAATAACTGTCATAAGTATTTACCTCACTCATTTGTTTGTAAAAAAAGTGGCCCACTAAATTCTGAATTGGAAACAGAGAAGCTGACCGGGACACACAAGAAACAAAATCTTCATTGTAGAAAAGTGCATGGTTATATACTAAACGGAGATCATTGTAAAGAAGCAAAACCTGAAGAGAAGACAAGTTTTTATTTTGGTTAGAATAAATTCAAAAATATAAATAAATAATAAATAATACACATACAAGCAGCCAAAGTTCCTGAGCTGCTTTGACAATAAATGATACTTTCATTAAACATTAGAGTAAAAAAGAAAAAAAATAAAAAAAAACAAACTTATCCGCAATTGTAACATTTCAAAGCCACAATAGTTTTTTCAGTTAATCCAGAACTGTTGTTAAATGTTTCAATTGATTTCAGCTCGTAGATGAGCTACTTTTGTGTATTCATTCAACACAAGAGCATAGATACTATGTAGGATTGGTTATATAATATATATATAATAAGAAAAGATTTAAAATACCAAAAATGAAGAAGCATATTAATCTGAATAAACTACAAATCATATCCCTCTAAAAAAAAAAAAAAAAAAAAAAAAAAAAATTGCTGGTATGAAAATTCATAATATTTATTACAGAACATTAACCCAATTATTATTGGTATCATCAAATGGAATTTAAAATTGCCAGCCTAGCATGTTTTTTTTTTTTTTGTTAATGTGTAAAATGGAGCGTATTAAAAATTTTTTTGTTTAAATTAATTTTTAAAATTTGGACTTGGCAACAAAATCACCTAAAATAAAAACCTAAAAAAGAAAGCATAGAAGATAAAATTAAAAAAATGTTACATCATAAAAAAAAAATTATAATGATAACATAAAATATAAAAAATTAATATTTGATAACATTATAAAAATATTTTATGTAATAAATATAAAAGATATTGATAACCATTACTTAGACCAAGTATGTTTGACTAAGTGGTGCAGGTTGTCCGGTGGAACGGCATTCGTAACTACCTACGGCAACAGCCGATCCATAACAAACTAATCCACGCGGTTGGAAAGATGGGAACCAATTTCAGTCGGGGAAGGAAAGGAGCCAAGGGTATATCCATCTGTTCGTTTTTCCAAAGCGTACAATGTTTCAAAGTTAAACGCTATGAACACAAGGAGCACTGTATGGCTTCTCTTCTAGCAGGCTTTACCGTTAAAAAGAAAAAAGAAGAAATGAAAATGAAAAAGAATGATAAATTAAAGTGCTATGAGATTTGAGTTTTTTCGGTTTTCTGTAAATTTGGATAAAACAAGGATTGCATTCATATAAATATTAATAAAACTAGAGAATTTGATGACTATAAAATACTTTTTCTCCTGTTCTTATTAGCTTTTCAAAAGTCAGGTATGGTTGGAATTTTATTGGCATCTCAAAACTTGGTTGGTCATTAGTGGCTGAAAGATGTTTTAGATTTCCCGCCAGGGGCATGGTAAGACCCTCAGCAACGCATACCCTCTAGCCCACATATATACTATAATAATGGGTTGGGGGTTGAGCTCATATTGATAAAAAAAAATACTAAGAGTGTTGCAGGTCATGGGACATGCTCCAGCCACCGGAGAGTTGCCGTGTCCCTTAAAGCATCATGTGTCACCACCACAACAGCTAAACAAGGTGAGGCTCCATATGGGAGGATTTTACCCCTCTGTGCAGAAGTGCAGTCATGTGTAATTTCTAAAAAAAGAGTCCACAGGCTTAAAATTGATGTTTCAGTAGAAAGAAAAAGAAAAAGTAAAATCTATTTATTTTGTTCTGAATTATTCTGAACTCTTAAGTGACAGTATGGATACTGTCATCAAGGGTTAAGAATAAAATTCAAACAAAATAAATAGGAAGTTTGGTTTTTGCTTTTCTTTTTCCAAATCAGAAATTCAAAAAGTATTGAGTTTGTCACAGAGTTTCTCTAAATGTCTTAACATCAATCCCAACGTGCATGTATTAATATACTACGTGCTCAGCTGAAATGGGAAAAGGTATATTCATTGTGAATTTATTGGCTAAAATATGGAAAAAATTTAAAAAAAGATGAACTTTTTATTAAAGATAACATATGCTTCTTAAACCAATTTGAAATTTGTCGGAATAAATATTCAATAAATTACAAAAAAAACAAAGCAATTTTTAAATTTTAAATCATCTTTGCTCCTGCTACATTAGATATTATGTCTTCCAAAGAAAAAAAAACCCTTACGAACAAAAAAAGCCCAATTGAACAACTGGGACATTCACAATAGTGAGTTCAGCAAATTGTGTATAAGGGCAATCATTCAATATTTGTGTAACTGCTAAAACAAAGAAAAATGATAAATGTTTTCCCTTCATGAAACTAAAATTATCTTATAATTTCTTCAAAGAAACAGATTATAAGATGTTGAGATTTAAAGAAAATCTAACAAAATTTGTAACTGCTTTTTAGGTTTAATCCAATATTCTTCGGGCTGTAACATTATTTTATAAAAACACCCTGAAGAATTTTAGATCTTGTTGCATTTAGTGCCATGGTCAACCCTCAAATTGGGGGTTATTTTTACCCCAAAGAATATTTTTATTTATTTGCGACAGTCAAACTTAAATTTTTTTATAAGTACATACTTATTCCTTTTTATTTAACCGCATAAAGATGAGACCACGAACATCAGGTACTTACCACTCCGAGGTACAGGGTGGATTGGGAAGTCGAATGTGAGTGATGGAAGTGGGTACTTCCACAAATATTCATCCAGGCTTGCAGTAATTGAATTTCACCCTTATATAGAGTTTTAATGTCAATTAATAAGACCCAAGAACTCTACTACTTTTCAGCCACGGCCTTCTTAAACACATTTATATGAATAAAAACGGTTGGGATCTTGCACGTAAGGGCAGATAGAGTCGGGAATACGCTATCTCATTAGGGTGTCTAGGTGCTTGGAATGACCAACGAATATTGAGTCCGGAAGGGCGGTTCTCTCTGACTGCCCGTGCCTTAGGCACAGAATATGTTATAGAAACACAGTGGAAATCACATCAAAATGAAATAATAAGATAATAGAACTGTGATACAACCTTAATTAAATATAACGAAAGATACTAGATGGAACACGAATAAGACAATATACTTTAACATAATAATGTCTTTGTCATTCCTTGGGAACTGAAATGTTGAATCTTATTTTGGGTCAAAATTGGGTCTGAATCGATGATGAGCGTCAAGGCACATGGTACCGTAAATTGAGGGCACAAGGTAAAAACATTATTTCAAATATAAATTTTAAAATGCCAAACATCAGTTAATGGATCAGAACTTATACTCCACCACTAATGAAAATTTCGCTCAAAGATTGTAGTCTTTAATATGTTATAAAAATATTCTGGTTAAATGTTAAAAAAACACAAAAAAACTATAAAGATTGTCTTCATAAAGATATTAAATGTAGTTAAAACATACCAATTGATTCTAATCAAACATACATCTTGAGAAGAAGATATACTTTCACTTGTGGCAATTTACTATTCATTGGTTAACACTGAATAATTTAATAATTATTAGTCATCCTTCATGGGTTAAGTAGTATAATCAAATAATGTTTAAAATAAACTTAGCAGATAATAATGGCCTAGTGTTCCCCCCTGAAGGTGGTGGCATAAGAAGGGGGGCTTATATTAATTTTGCACAACTCTGAAATTATAACTATGTAGGAGGTCTTAATTCCATTTTTCAGGGAATGTTGGCGTTTGCAATTGCAGCGTGTGATTGTGAAGAATGCTTATTTCTTTTATCTATCCGCTGCTCTCAACTAAGGTTATAATTAGGAATCATACCTGAAACAATTATCTCACTAAAGGTTATTGTGTGGGGAAGACACAGTTTCCTGGTTGACATTGTTATGATGTGATATACCTGAATACGATCGTCCAAAAACACATATTTACTACATTTATATATATATAAATATATATATACTATAATAGATATATATAATTATAGTAATATAATTTTTTTTTTGTTTTCTTCTAAATTTGAAATTTTAATAGCTTGAAATTTATCAAAAATATATATGTAATCCAAAATTAAACTTTAAGTGAACTTAGCAAAAATCTATCTAAAATGAAATAAAAACTAAAAAAAAAATTTACCACAAACGCAAAGAGTCCTGGAGTCCATTAAGCATGAGAATCATTAATGTGTGGTCCTGGAGGTTTGCTGGCCATAAAACTGCCATCTCCTTGAGCGTTGGAGTATCACCACAATGGTTTGGCCTGAATTTTATGCTCCACATACTTGTAAGATTTCCAAGGCTCCAATAGCTACTTGCCTGAATAAATACACATGAACTTAGAAGTGCTATATAACAAAATGATTCAATATCATGATTAAAATGTTAATTAAAATTTTGAATTGGTAAAGTAAATCAAGGTGAAATAAGAAGAAATTGAACAGAAAAATTAACTAATTATGAATATTGGGAACTGGTTGTCTCATCATAATCTATCTTATATTGCCCATTTCATAATACAATAGTAATAGAAGAATTGATTCGATTATTTATTACCTTCTGCCGGTTTTTTTATACGCTCCTTGGAAAGCATTTAAGCAATAAGAGTCCAATAATAGTCCAAATAAGGTCCATCCTGGAGTTCTGGTTCCAGCTCTAAACTTTGTGGAATTGAAATGTAATCAAGTATTCATTCATGTGGGAAAGCACGCGAATAAACATATTTCATTCTACTTTCTACTTCTCAATTCAACCTAAAATAGAAAAGAATAACACATCAAAACGTCAACAAGACAATAACTATTATTAGTTTGGATACTATTGTCCTTCATCTTTATTTGGTGTCTACATAACGTTGCAAGATAATAAGACGAGGATAATAGTCCAAATAATAAATAATCAAAAACCCCCGTTTTTTGGTCCTAAAAAAATCTCAGAGAATAGACAATAACTAGTTTTAACAATTTCCACAAACATGGGCATTGGCAGGATTTCATGATAAGAGTAAAGGGTTAAAGCGAGTTATATTAAAGATTCATAGATAAATTCATATCAAAATATAAGCCATCAAAAATTTAATTTTGCCATCTGCTGGGTTATTGCCTTATCTACGAATCTTTGACAGCAAAAGAACAAAAGTTATTGACAACCAGAGAAACAAATTGACTTTTATTGTCTATTATAAACGAAATATCATCTTTAAACTGTATTCCTCCAATTGTTGGTGTCTTAAACAGAACTTTGAGGCAGTAACAACAATTTAACAATAAAAAACAGAAAAAAAATGTTAGTTTTTTTCATAAGAAATATATATATCTACAAGGGGAGTGGAAAAATTCAATATGAGACATCTTATCTGCTGTTGATGGCTTCTTTTCTTGTTCTTTTTTTTTACCAAATGGGAATTCAAGCACGCAACATGATGGAAGAAGTATGTAAACTGCAGGGGACTATTTGAAAATACGATCATTTGAATCACATTTCAAATGAGAGTATTTTTGGGTCAGCCTAATGAAACTTTTTCCACTGACCCTCCCAATATATTATGAAGCATTGGTTTTAGATCTTTTCTGGTCCCCACTAAGGACGATGGTGTGGTGTCAAAAAGAAAAAATAATTATCTGCGCAGTGAAGCATTATATATGTAAAAATTAGAGAAATAAAGGGAACAATAATTATTGGGTCCTGGGCTTGAAAAAAAATGAAAAGTATAGCGATTTTTGGAAAAAAGTTATGATTAAGGAATAGATTGGTCACCATAAAAATACAAAGTTTCATATTGTAATTTCCATTTGAAGGATTGTATTTTTTTAATCTATGTGCAGACCAGAAAATGCAAGAACGGTTTTCATGGTTAAGAAGAAAAAAAAAGTCTTCAAGTAAGAGGATTTTCACATTCAATTGATTTTCATCTATATATTAATATTTTGTGTTCCTATTTTATACACAATTAATAATCCTGCAACACCCCCTGTAGTTAAAATGAGATTGTCCAAATCTACAATGAAATTTTAATGTAAAATCCTGATTATCTGGTGTTGCTTATCCATGGATTTTTTATGAGTCTTGTTTTACTTAGCTAATAATGGGATCATTCCATTTTTTTATATAAGGGGGGATAAAAAGGATATTGCCCACAGAAAAAATAAAAACAGAAAAGAAAGAATAGGAGAAGATAGGAAGAGGGGTGAGTGTGGTGGCAAATGATTATGCTAATCTGTTTCAAAATCAACCATCACAAAGGAGAAGGAAAAGAAAGAAAGAAAAAAAAAAGAGTGAGGAGTTATAAAATTATTATACTTTCTTATATTGGGAACTGTGGGATATCCCACAGGTCCTTGCTAAGTAATTATAATCAACATCCCCATGAAGTTTTTTTTATAATTAATGTTTGGAGTGTTAAGTATTTATTTTTGTTTTTAGTATATAATATTGTAATTGGATATTTTTACCTGTGATGCTTCAAGACTCTGCCAAAAACTAGAGCAATTCTCTGGGACTTTTCCCAAGAGCAGCAAGAGTAAGTAAATTTTGAGCTTTTATCCAAGCTGGAAACTACAACCCAAACCAAATAATACAGTTGTTGGCATCCATTTTGATTTCATAAATTGCAATCGACATTCCTTTGGGTTTCTAAAATAAAGAAAAAAAAAAGAAAAGATAAAGAAACATCATCGAAATAATAACACTTGATAAAAATTCCCCTTAATACAATTACTTTTTTTTTTTTTTTAATAGGAAAAAAAAATCAAAAAAATAAATAAAAGATACAAAACCAGCTTTTTTTTTG